>OV651814.1:91136720-91352726 GCA_927349885.1 Psylliodes chrysocephalus
AAAGAATTTACTATTCCTCTTCCTCTTCGAAGTGAACTAATTCGCTTACGTTTCGACATTAAGCTATTTATATATACCTCACCCTTTATATATGTTTGTAACTCTAATATACCTTCAGTTTAGAAATAACATACCCATAATGAAGATTGAAAAACAGAAAACTTCATTACCTGTAAAAAATTATGACATTACAAGTCAGACTTCCACAAAACATAACATTTTTGGCGGAGATGTAAAGAGAGGACTTATTGTTGGTCCTAGCGGATCAGGAAAAACTAATGTCATGCTCACTCTTCTAGAACACCCAAATGGTTTAAGATTTGAAAATGTCTACCTATATTCAAAATCCTTACAACAGCCCAAATATCAATATTTACGTGCTTTGCTGGAACCTATTCGAGAAATTGGTTATTATGAATACGATAAAAGTGAGAACATACCTCCCCCTGAACGCATTAAAAATAATTCAACTATTATATTTGATGATGTAACATCTTGTGATCAAAACATTATCAAAAATTACTTCAGTTTTGGAAGACATAAAAATACAGATTGTTTTTATATATGTCAAACCTATTCAACCATTCCAAAACAGCTCGTCCGAGATAATACCAACCTTTTAATTATTTTTGTACAAGACATAACTAATTTGAAACATATTTATGATGATCATATAATCGATATGAGTTTCCAACAGTTCAAAGATATCGGTGCTTCTTGTTGGAACGATAAATTTGGTTTTCTGGTAATCGATAAAGACTGTGATTTGTCCTCTGGAAGATATCGAAAAGGATTCGATTCATATATAAAGCCGTGATAATACAAAATATATTAGTTACAATGTTACAATTGGGAAAAGAACTTCTTCATTCTCGACAAGCTATTAAAAGAAAATTTAAACTTTATAAGCAACAAAGACAAAAGACCCAGAAACAATATCGAGAACAGTTAGAACCACTAGTAAATCCTATCCAAGAATTATTTTCTAAGGCAAAACCTCCAATTATCAAAAAGGAATTAAAAGTTGAAAGCCCCAGCACCCCCCAATCATAATACTCTAAGATTTTTCCAAATTTAAGCGCTCAAACAGAGTTTCACGAATATGAACCTGAAAACGAATCTGATTTAAATGAAATTTCCACCATCAATGAGTTACCAAACTTGTATTTAAACAAGTTTCATCCTTCAATTAGAGAATATATAGAAGGAAAAATTAGTGATACAGAAAATGCTTATGACAATACATTTGGTGTTTATTTTAGTCCTGAATTTCGTGATTGGGCTATTGGTGACTCGTCTATAATATTCAAAGATAGTGGCAACGTAGAAGTCAAAGAAAAAGAATATGAAGGAACTAAAGGCCTTTACGAATTACTTTTTAAGCAAAATCCTATAGAATTTACACCACAGGATTTAGTTACTTATATAAATATTATTAAGAAGAGCAACGCACAGTTTTTGGGCTATGATCCGTCAAAGGGTTTATCGACTTCAAATGCTAAAAAGTTTGTAGAAATTATTAAACCTATAATTAAAAAAAGAACATCTGAAAAACAGCAGTCAACAATTCTGGAAACACCAAAACGTAATTTAAGAAGTACAACTTCTAAAACAAACCTCATGGAAAAACATGGAGAAGGTTTAATGGATTTTAATAACAAAAAAGTGGAATACAAATATTTTGATAATTTTAACGAGTTGGTTGATAGACTACGCTTGCTTATGGCATCTCAAATGGCTGGTAATAATGCACACCACAACGAAATAGTTTCGATCATAGAAGAACTACGGGAAGGCTCAATAATCTTATAAATACATATTAATGTAAACTAACATTCATTTTAAAACATGCCTCTCAACAAGTTCAATCAGCATTACTTATCATCTACATCTTCTGATGAAATTGTTTCATCTATCCCAACATCATCATTTTATATTTGTCAACCTTCTAAATATCATAGTAAATGTGTACTTACTATTCATGAGCATAAAGGTCACGATGGTTTCTATCGACTAGATAATAATACTAGTAAATATAAAATGCCAATCACCGGTAAAGTTGAAAATATTCAATGTCATCCAACCAACCTTAATGTTTTATATAAAACAGAAAGCGATAATATAGAAAAGATATTAAATTCAAATATTATAAATAAGGGTGACATACTTCAATTTTATATAAATTCTACTTCAGATGAACTTTTTGTTGAATTTATAATTCAATGTCCTTTGGAAAAAGATAAATAAAGAAGATTCCTGTTTTTAACATCATTTTAATAATGCCTCCCAACAAGTTTAATTAACACTACCTCTCTAGTAGTGATGGTGAGGTTGTTTCATCCCCACAATTAAATGCTCCGTTTTATTTTTGTGAGTCTTTTGACTATCATGTCAAGTGTCTGCTTCGTTTGAAGGGAGAGAAAAAAACGAGCTTGAATAAAGAATATTACGTGTTGGATAATGGTGGTATTGCTTTTAAGTTTCCTTTATCAGGTAAAATTGATAATGTTGCTCATTACAAAGCTGATGGTGATGTCTTACTAAATCAGATTAATTACAAATTTCATGAATTAGCTAATATAAACATTATAAAAGGGGACGTTATTAAATTAAAACTTGGTAAACCTGCTTCCATCTGCATTGAAATAGTACTACAGTGCCCCCTAGTTAAAAATGTCTAAATTGCGAGTTGTTGAAGAACTTCATAAACCAGCTCGAATAAATTATCAAAGACGTCATGTAATCGTGAAAAGTTTAAACGATTTAATTCAAGCCGATTTGGCTATTATGTCGCAGTTTTCCAAAGAAAATGGTGGTTATAACTATATTCTTGTAGTCATTAATGCATTCAGTAAATTTGTGTGGGCACTACCTTTAAAAACAAAAACTGGTAAAGAAATTGTTTTTGCTATGAAAAGTATTTTGAATAAAATGCCCCCGCCTAAAAATCTTCAGACGGACAATGGAACAGAATTTTATAATAAGGAGTTCAATCAATTAATGAAAAAACATGAAATTAACCATTATAGCAGTTTTTCAAATTTAAAAGCAAGCATCGCCGAGAGAGCCATAAGAACTTTAAAGTCTTTATTGTGGAAACAATTCAGTTTACAGGGTTCATATAAGTGGGTGAAAATACTTCCTGACATTGTGAATACATACAATAATTCGAGACATTCTACAACGGGTGCTATTCCTAGCAAAGTTAATCAGAGAAACGCCAAGTATATTATTGCATTTAACTACTTAAAAACCATTGATAAACGCAAACCTAAATTTAAAGTTGGAGATCATGTTCGAATAAGTAAATATCGTAGTGTTTTTAAAAAAGGATATACTCCCAATTGGACCAATGAAATGTTTACAATTAAAAAAGTTAAATATACAAATCCAACTACATACATTTTGGAAGACATCAAAAAAGAAGAAATTAGAGGTGGTTTCTATACTGAAGAATTTCAAAAGGCACAATTTCCCGATATCTATTTAGTTGAAAAAGTGTTAAGGAGAAAGGGAAATAAAGTGTTTGTAAAATGGCTTGGAATGGATACTTCACATAATTCATGGATTAATAAAAATAATGTTATATAATACTAAAATAAAAAACTTTTTTTAAATATGTATTTTATTTTTTTTTCTAATACAGGATTAATAATTTTAGCAGTTTCTTCGATTCTTTTTTGGAATCTTGCTCTGTCGACGGCCACAAATTCCCAATATCTGGTCCTACATGAACATTTTGGTTCAATGTAGTGTATTTTTACATGGTTATTAAACTTGATCATTGAAAAGCTCTGGATATCTATAAAGAAGTTCTAGCGCCATACCATATGTGGTTTTATTTATATTCTTTATTGGTTCCATTATCTTGAGACCAGTTTCAATGGGATTGTTGGAATCAACCCCCATCTTCAATATTTTAAGGGAACTATTAAATTCCTCTCTTCTTAGAACTTCCAATTGGTGGTTAATGATGGGGAGTATTTTCCAAAGCGTTGAAATAGAGTTGGCCCCCAAAATAATCTGTGAGTTACTTGTTGAAATTTTAATAGCAGACATGCAGGGCAACTGCATAAATTCTAGTGTATATTTACCATCATCGATTGGTTGTTGGTGGCTACCAGCCATGAAATTATCAATCACATTTTTATGTGATAGAAAGCTGTTCCACTCGGTTTCACTGAACACAACATAATCTTTTTTGTTCCCACTGATGACAACAGTCGGTTCAAACAATAGGTTATAAGTCAAACACACCGACACAAACTTTGAGTTGGATGGGTTTAGGTAAAAACGGCGCTCACCCAAATACTTTACTATAGCATCCATCGTTAAAGGCAGATTAATTGATTTTGAATTAATATCGTTGTTTATCCGCTTCTTATATCCATCTCCCACCACTCCTATATGATGTCTTTTTATTTTATAAGAGCTTAGAATATACAAGTCTGTGACCTGAGGTTATTGACATCAACCGGATATTGTCTAGAAACCATGAGACAAGAATGAACAAGTCTAGATATGAGTCGCGAGAGACCGAAGCCTAAGGAGTGGGGGAAGGTGTCACTTCTAAATTATAATTGACAATATATATATATATATATATATATATATATATATATATATATATATATATATAAATAGCTAGCGCATTCTAGACTTAGTGTAGTACCATGTTGGCTCCAAAGTTCATCATTTTACATGCAATTCTGGGGAATCTTCTCCTGGTACAGCAGCCATTCAACGCCAGAGAAGTTTTCATATGTTTTGATAGTAATGGCACATTGAATGAAACATGGCCTGTGAAATGGTCAAGAATGACAACATACGTGCCAAACAATATTCCAACTCTGCAATCCGAAATACCTAAAAATAGTTCTAGATATAAATTGAATATTGTACATGGTAATGGTAAGGCCGAATATTCCGATTGGTTGCCCCTTCATGTTGCGCCCCAGCAACAACCTGAGAAGATATCTGCTATCATATATTACATTGCAATATGTTCAACTTTTTCAGCAATACTTTTAATATTAGAATTGTATAGGGTTTTAAATAAAAAGATATGTTAATATAAAGTGTTTTATTCATATAAAATAGATAAATATGAATTATATTCAAAATCTGCTACATTAAACAAATCCTTTAATGGTATATCACCTAGCTCAATCAAATCTTCCATGGGTTTTGGATCCATTTCATCCATGGCCACAAGTAACTCATCCAAAGTTCCTGGAGGATTAAGGAGTAGATGACCCCAGGCAAGAGTTTTTACATCACCAGGAATGACATATCTTTTATCGTCTTTTGCAGATAGAGCGACCTTGTTTCTCAATTCAGTGTATATTGTATGCATGTTAGAAACAAAAACATACATTTTTCTAAATATAGTCCCACCATCTTTTACAATGCGAACATAGTCACTCAGCTGGAGTTGGTGTTTGGTGATATGCTTGGATACGCCTTTTGCCTTTTTCAGCATCTTGTTGGCTTCCACGCAATAAGCTTTGGCGCCTGTACCATAAAAACTTTTAATTGGTGCCGATGCGAATTCATCCTTCATTTTACCAAGAATGGATGTTGTTTTCGGTATACCACAGATGTTATCCATTGGGTAGTTGGAGGTATCAAAGTATTCTAAATTTTCTTTCATATCCTCGTAGAAGTTGGGTGTGTATATCTCAAGAATTAGAGAATCAGTATCTGTGTACAATAGGGCAGCATCTTCTCCATATTTATTTTTAATATATCCATAGTAGAAATCGTATATTATTGTTTTTGATATGTCCAATATCGAGAAGCCTACGTACAGGGGCTTGTCGTGCATAATTTTGGTTTTTCCTAAATGGACTGCCACTAGGTTCTCATTAAAAATGGAGCATGATTTGAATTCTGGTTTGGCTATTAGTGCTCTTGCTCCAATTGAGCTTGTTTTAGTAATCCACCGTGTACAAAGGCGAACATTTATTCTTTTCTCTATATTTTCCATTGTCTTACCAAATATGGCGTTAACAAGGAGCTTGAACAAATCTTTTTCAAATTCGTTTTTTGCATTATTTCTAAGTGATGTATTTAAATCGATGTAATTTTTAAGCCAAGGTGATTGATTAAATTTGAGCACTCGATGGATTTTTTTAAGTTTTAAACCGTACTGGAGGCATTGTTTTAGATTTCTATAGTGGATAATATATTTGGTTTTATCATACAAATTTGGTATCAGTTTATTGTATTTACTTCTGGAGGTGCTTTGCTTTCCGGACAGAAAGGTAAGTCATTATGAGCATCATGTAGATGGGCTGGGTATTCCAAATCTACTTCTAGAACATACCCCTGTGGTGACTCATCATCTATATCTATATCAAAGTTTTGGATTTCGTTGTTATGTAACCATCTGAAACCACCATATGGTAGATATTGGCTCATTGCAGCACCATATAAATTTGTAGCATCCAAGTACATTATATATTTTTCTGGTTTCTCTGGATCAAAGTCAGTCATATATCGATTATTTGCTATGGCCTCTCTTTTACTACATTGTGCCACACCGCCTCTGATGCCCTTTTTGAAGAAATTCACCATATCGATGTCTGTCAGGAGCTCAAGTTCAATATTGGTTTTATATAACATCGCATCCCAACTTAAAGATGGCGCTGTAACGTATTGGCAGGGGTCAAGATGGTATTCTTTAAGACAAACCTTCCTAAAGTTTTCAAAAACATCTGCTAATAGTAGCACATCCGACTTTAAATAAAGCATGGCATAGTCACTTAGAGATTGGCACTTGAATGTATTCCAAACTTCCTTGGCTCTTTCATAATCCTCATCAGAAATGTGTTCACTTGTTAGCGTGTTGTAAAATTTATCTTTAGATGGGAGTTGATTTTCTTTTAGTTTCTCAATGGCATCAATGTGGGAATATGGAAAGACTCCTTTTCGCCTCATTAATTCAAACTGTTGGATGTCTGGAAAATGTTTTTTAACTTCCACACACTGGCTTGAATCCAAAGTAGTGCTTAAATTATCCAGAGACTTTGCTAGGAATCTAAATGAATCTACAAATCTCAGAGACATGTATACATGTTTATTTTCTGCTTTTTCAACTAGTATTGCTTTAGAGAAAGAAATATACTTTTCTTTGGTCTGGGCAATGACCGATACTCTTTCACCTTTTGTTGATAGTTCTTTAATAAACAAGTGGCAGTCGTAGTTGCTTAAATTATGGAAGAAAACTGGTATGGTATTCGAGATCTTGTAATTAATATTACATGAATTATGTGCTGGTCCTCTGTATTGACTTGTCAGATGGCAATGATCTCGGACCTTTCGGTTTAATGGATTAAATGATTTTCCACATAAATAACACAATGTAGCGTTTTCATGTCTTTTTTGCTCTTCTTTTGTCAGTGGAAGCATCGGTCTCACATGCTTCAGGTGATGGTTGTACAAATCATGTACAACAGAATCGAGTTTTTGCATAAAAATTTTGGCTGCATCATTCCCCTCATATGTTACTAGTTTTGATAATGAGTCATCATAATTACACTTGACATAGAACGCAAATGAATACGGCATGTGTTCTGCAACTTTGGTTGTAAAAGATTGTCCATCACATGGTTCTGCGCCTAGTATTGGCATTAACAAACTTTCAAAGTCCGCATAGATAACGAATGGGACCGGTAGCTTCTTTTCTATATTTACAAACTTAAGAATATTTTCCGGAACCTGCTCACCACACTTATTAATTCTCAAGTCCGTACTCGTATCAAAGGATTGGAGACACCCATCACAGAGATGAAGTTTACTTGTGTGTGTAGTCCTCTGGTTTCTGACCAGTCTGCCCAAGTCAGTAATTAGGCAGTAATGACTCTGCTCGTAACTTGTTAGAAGAAGTAGATTTACATGGGTTGGTTTTCTTTGTGAAGTAAAATGCAGAGGTCCAACAACTTCATATCGCCTTTTCGAAGCTTTAAAGTAGGTATCCAATCCATATACATTTACAGAGATATTGTTGAGTTTCTCAAATCTTTTAATGTCATCTATTTTGACGGGGAACTCAATGTTGTTGAAATTCAGTAGTGTATCATACGGGGGATATGATTCTGGATTAGTGGGATCACCATTAGCGGGGAAAATGGCTGCATTCACACACCAAGCGAAGCACTTATTATCATTGTTTTTAATGTTCAATACAGCACATTTTTTCTTGATAAACCATGGGAGTTGTATGTATGATGAAGCTGCTATGGCACTATATCGGTTAATATTAACATCAAGGAACAGTATTTCCTGTAATGACCAGTTTGAATCTTTCTCTTGAAATTCGGAAGCTTGAACCATTATAGCCTCTTTGAATTTTTCAAAAATCTCATTTAAATTACTACTAACTGTTATTATCTCATTTTCGGTGTTCATGGACTTGATATCGGATAATTCCACATCTGGTTTTACATAAATGCCAAACAGCTCAAAGTTGATCTTCAATGTCGTATGCTTCTGGAGATAGTCATTAATAATCTCTAACACTTTTGGTTTAACATCATCCAGGAAACCACTATATGATAATGAGTGTATGCTGTTAAACCGGAATGATGCAATTCTTTTTTTAAAAGCATGGGTAAGTTTTGAAACACTACCATTAACCACTTCAATACCAAGAGGTCTTAACCTCTTCTTTGGAATCGGACAGTTCTCATCACAACTATTTAATTGGTGACGGCGAAGGCTATCAGACCGTGCGAAAGTTTTATCGCACTTATTACACGTGTTCATTTTTGAACGCACTGAAGTGGTTGAACATGACGATTGGTGACGGCGAAGGTTATAAGACCGTGTGAACGTCTTACCGCACTTATTACATATGCTCATTTTGGAATAACTGAGCAGCTGAAATAAAGCGACGTTTTAAATAGAGAACAAAATAAAAGTGGGGAGGGGAGGGGGAGGGGGGAGGGGAGGGTGATTCACATCAATCTATTTTTAGAAACCACATGTTGACACCATAGGTCATTGGCTTTGAATGCACGTGTGGACACCAGATGTTGCCATGTGTTCGCCAGATGGCCGGGTACAGGTGTTCGTGTGAGAACCAGATGTCTTTCTCATCAAATTACAACATGTGTTTATTGCTTACTATTGCTGCTTCAACTTTATGATGTTTCACTTGGATAAACCTAAGCACCGTTTATACTGTTTATATATAGTTGCCCCCATTTGTCTAGACTTGTCCAGACCAGATGCAGGTGGCCTAGAAATTGCAACATGTGGTCACATTAGAACAGGATGTCGTTATGGTTCCCAGAAGTATCAAATTATGTGCCATGTGTTCACATCATGTGTTCGCCAGATGTACATATGGACTTAATGAAAATAAATAATTAAAAAACAAAACGTTTATTATATTAAAAATTAGAAATAATACATTTAAAAATAAAAATTAATCTGTAGTCGAATAACTCAAAATGTGAGTGGTCTTCATCTAGCCTTTTATACCTAATTTTCGCAAAGCAACCCCCATTATAACATTCTGATAAAGCCTTTCTGTGATCAATATTGTGGAACACAATGATATGTAATAAAGCATAATCGGGTATGTATTGGATATGGTAGACTTCTCATTTGAACATTTTCTGTTTAAAGATATCCAATCAGAATCTGCAAAGCTGCCATTTCCCTTAAACATGCGTACTTTAAAAATTGTACTGTTTTTAGGTATTATGGCTTTAAGAGTTGGTATATTATTTGGCAAATAACGTTCTGTTCTAATCCATTTCGAAGGCCAAGTAATATTTAGGGTACCATTTGAGTCAAAACATATAAAAACATCTCTCACATTATATGGTTGTTCTATTAAAAGGTAGCTACCGAGAATGGCTTGTAAAATAACAAATTGTGGTGACATCTTCAAGTACACTAAAAAATATGTGACAGGTTATAATTATATAT
This sequence comes from Psylliodes chrysocephalus, assembly GCA_927349885.1. Taxonomy (NCBI): domain Eukaryota; kingdom Metazoa; phylum Arthropoda; class Insecta; order Coleoptera; family Chrysomelidae; genus Psylliodes; species Psylliodes chrysocephalus. Next base: position 91,146,663 of record OV651814.1, read on the forward strand.
TGAAAATTTATCGTTTTTAATACCGTCGACAGATGGCCGGACGTATGTGGAATGTTCTCAAAGATATTAAATTACAAATGCATGTAAATAAACTCCTACCAGATGGCCATGTGTTCACCAGATGACCGACAACAGGTGGCCGCCAGATGTGCCGGAAACATCTAGCAAGCACGTGGCCGGAAACATCTGGCCTACCCCACTGCTCCACTCCTCCGCATACTAATATAACCTACTTACCTTTTACAATCAAGCTGCAATTTGTACTGTCCTCTGGTCACCATACAATTCAACCAGTCCACTACTCCACCGTACAACGGACCGATACCACTTGTCTATTTGACGTCTCAATTATTATCGTCTCACAAACTTTTATAATTATTTACAATTTTACTGAAACTTTTGAATTTAGATCATTAAGTCCTTTAAAAATTATAAATTGGTTCTCCGTTAGATATTTTTCAAAAAATTTCCAAAATATAATCTTTTATTACTCCGGATATTTCTGACTTTTTTTAATTAATTTGAATTTAATTAATCTCCCTTCAAAAAAAAATTTTGCTCTACAGGATGATATATTTTTTAACTTTATTATGCGTCAATAAAAATTTTATTGACTAAAATTATATTTTCCATTTTTAATGATTCATTACCATCACAAGTTCCCAAATTTACATTTGGAATTTTCCAAATTGTTTGGTAAAAATTGCAAATGAAAATTTTATTTTTTATATGAAAAACTACCTCTATATTATTATTAACTAATATTTTTTACAATTTTTAGTTTAAGTAATTTGTTCAGAAATGTTACCAGGGATCTTTTCCCCCTTTCATAAAAATTATTATTTCTACTATCATTACTATTATTTTGTAGAGTGACATTTCTCGTGATTGTTATTGTTATCATTGTTGCCGTAACTGTTAATATTATTATAATTTCTATTGCTATAATTATTAAATGTATTGCTACTGTGATTATTATTGCTATTATTTTGTCTATGAATATTATTAATATTATTAGTATTTTTTGTTATGTTCACTTTTTCATTTATCATTTCACTGAATTTTGTGCTTCTTCATTTTTCTTCTTTGTTTCTTGTAGACATTTAATTGTTTTTCATTTATTTGGTGTATACTGTTCGTATTTCGCTTTCTTTTCTATTTCATAATATTCCATACTCTTCCATTTTAATTCTTCTTTCCAATTTTTTATTTTATTTTCATTTTCTCATCATGCATCACATAATTATTATTTCTATATTATTTATTATTCATATACCATTTCATTTTCATAAATATAATTCATCATTATTCATTAAAATCAATATACCGCATTATTAACTATTAAACCACATTATTTATTATTATTATTATTATTATCATACAACTCATACATTCTCCTAATATAAAACCATTAAATATTCATATTCTTTTCACCATTATTTCATACCAGTCTTTGTCCTATTATACTATTTTTATAATACACAAACTTCCTTCCCATCTTCTTTGTTCTAACTTTTTATAATTATGTCTACATCATTGTACTTTCTTAAATTTTTAAATGATAAATCCTCCTTTTTTAATACTAATAATACTTTCTGAATGACATCTGTATTTATTCTTCAATATTTTATTCTTTTCATTATTTTTTTTATCGTCTTTTATTTTATTTATTTGTTCTTCACCTTTTTTATTCCACTAATAATAAATTCTATAATTTATTACTTTTAAGTTCATTAATCTATTCATTCATTAATCCATTAATTTGAAATATTTACTAATTTTAACTCAAGTTTCATAATCTCATTTTCCTTTTCTTATCCATGTCAATTGTTCCTTCTTCTTTGTCCTTTTTTTTAACATTTCTGCTTTTCTTTAAATTTACTTCTCGTCTTTTCCTTTTCAGATAGTGTTCTATTTTTAATTTTTCTTTTCAATCTTCCTACAATTCTTTTGATTTTCCTTTTATTCAATTTTTTTATTTTGTTCCCATTTCTTCTTACTCTTTTCTATATTAGTTTATCATCAATTACTTTTTCCTTGTTTTTATTTCTCCTTTGTTTTTTAATAATTTTGGTTCCCATTTTATTCCCTTTTGTCATTTCTATTTCATATTTCTCTTGAAAATATTTTAACTTCTGTTCCATTTCTTTTAATTTTTCATCAATCTCCTTATCTTCTCTTGTTCTATATTTATCGTTTCTTTGAAATTTTGTTCTCTTAATGTCATCAGTAATAGTTTCTATTTCATTTTTAATTTTATTTATCTTGCTCTGCATTCTTTGTTCTCCTTGTTGTTGTTGATTTATGATTCTTTCTTCTAATACTTTTATATTTTGATCTATGCTCCCGTCTATTTCTGTTATTGTATTTGTCCATTTAGTTTCCAATGTTGTCATTCTTTCTTCTGTATTTTGTTCATTTATTCTTATTTCTTTTATTTCTTCTCTCATATTGTCAATCTTATTGTCTTGTAAATTTTCTATCTCTGTTATTCTTCCAATTATTTCTGCTCTTATTTCAATCTTTGTCCCTTGAATTTTATTCTCCATTTGTATTTTTGATTCTTCTATTCGTCTTTCAAAAATTTCTAATGTTGCTTCTATTTTCTTACTGTTTTCATCTATTTTATTCATTATCTGTTCCATCTGTTCTTCACTTTCTTTCTTTCTTTTTTGTCTTCTTCTCTATTTTTCTCCATTTCTCTCTTTCTTTCTCTTTTGTCTTCTTCTCTATTTTTCTCCAATTTATTTCCCATACTAATTATCATCTCCATTAGCTTTTTCATGGCATCTTGCCCTAAATCTTTTTCTTCAATATTCTTTTCTGACCCATAATCTTCTTCTATTTTATCTTTTTCTTGTTTCATATTGCTCTCTTCTATATTGTCATTCTCTTCTATTCCTCTTTGATCTACTATTTGTACTTCAATGTCTTGTGCTTCACCTTGTCCAACTTCTTCCAACTCTTCCCAATCTCTTCTACTTATCCTTTTTCCTCCTCTTAGATCCATTTTATTTGATTTAACAGTATTTTCCACTCTTTTAATATAATTTTTTTCTTTTAACACAATTATTGCACTCAATTTTAATAAAAATTTTTTACGTTCCACTATTATTTTATCACAAGTAAATATTCTTATTTTCCAACTTTATTTTAACACGTGTGTCAGTTTGACAGATTTCACCCCTTGTGAGTTTTTGTCAGTTTGACACTTTACTGCCCTTTTTGTCAGTTTGACACTTTACTGCCCTTTTTGTCAGTTTGACACTTTACTGCCCTTGTTGTCAGTTTGACACTTTACTGCCCCACGTTGGGCGCCATTTGTTATGATATTCACTATCACTTCATAACCAAAAAAAAAAAAAATAAAAAAAAATACAACACATCTCAACTTACCTTGGCTAACTTATATTTTTAAATATTTTATCAATTTTATAGAGCAGATTCTCTTTTTCTCAATGGTGTCGGTTCCAGAAATAAAATACTTTATAAACTTAATTTAATGTTTTTTTTTTTAATTATTTATTTATTAAATTTCTTTTATTTAGTTTATTTAGTTTATTTAATTTATTTAGTTTAGTTTATTTAATTTATTTAGTTTATTTAGTTTATTTAGTTTATTTAGTTTATTTAGTTTATTTAGTTTATTTAGTTTATTTAGTTTATTTAGTTTATTTAGTTTATTTAGTTTATTTAGTTTATTTAGTTTATTTAGTTTATTTAGTTTATTTAGTTTATTTAGTTTATTTAGTTTATTTAGTTTATTTAGTTTATTTAGTTTATTTAGTTTATTTAGTTTATTTAGTTTATTTAGTTTATTTAGTTTATTTAGTTTATTTAGTTTATTTAGTTTATTTAGTTTATTTAGTTTATTTAGTTTATTTAGTTTATTTAGTTTATTTAGTTTATTTAGTTTATTTAGTTTATTTAGTTTATTTAGTTTATTTAGTTTATTTAGTTTATTTAGTTTATTTAGTTTATTTAGTTTATTTAGTTTATTTAGTTTATTTAGTTTATTTAGTTTATTTAGTTTATTTAGTTTATTTAGTTTATTTAGTTTATTTAGTTTATTTAGTTTATTTAGTTTATTTAGTTTATTTAGTTTATTTAGTTTATTTAGTTTATTTAGTTTATTTAGTTTATTTAGTTTATTTAGTTTATTTAGTTTATTTAGTTTATTTAGTTTATTTAGTTTATTTAGTTTATTTAGTTTATTTAGTTTATTTAGTTTATTTAGTTTATTTAGTTTATTTAGTTTATTTAGTTTATTTAGTTTATTTAGTTTATTTAGTTTATTTAGTTTATTTAGTTTATTTAGTTTATTTAGTTTATTTAGTTTATTTAGTTTATTTAGTTTATTTAGTTTATTTAGTTTATTTAGTTTATTTAGTTTATTTAGTTTATTTAGTTTATTTAGTTTATTTAGTTTATTTAGTTTATTTAGTTTATTTAGTTTATTTAGTTTATTTAGTTTATTTAGTTTATTTAGTTTATTTAGTTTATTTAGTTTATTTAGTTTATTTAGTTTATTTAGTTTATTTAGTTTATTTAGTTTATTTAGTTTATTTAGTTTATTTAGTTTATTTAGTTTATTTAGTTTATTTAGTTTATTTAGTTTATTTAGTTTATTTAGTTTATTTAGTTTATTTAGTTTATTTAGTTTATTTAGTTTATTTAGTTTATTTAGTTTATTTAGTTTATTTAGTTTATTTAGTTTATTTAGTTTATTTAGTTTATTTAGTTTATTTAGTTTATTTAGTTTATTTAGTTTATTTAGTTTATTTAGTTTATTTAGTTTATTTAGTTTATTTAGTTTATTTAGTTTATTTAGTTTATTTAGTTTATTTAGTTTATTTAGTTTATTTAGTTTATTTAGTTTATTTAGTTTATTTAGTTTATTTAGTTTATTTAGTTTATTTAGTTTATTTAGTTTATTTAGTTTATTTAGTTTATTTAGTTTATTTAGTTTATTTAGTTTATTTAGTTTATTTAGTTTATTTAGTTTATTTAGTTTATTTAGTTTATTTAGTTTATTTAGTTTATTTAGTTTATTTAGTTTATTTAGTTTATTTAGTTTATTTAGTTTATTTAGTTTATTTAGTTTATTTAGTTTATTTAGTTTATTTAGTTTATTTAGTTTATTTAGTTTATTTAGTTTATTTAGTTTATTTAGTTTATTTAGTTTATTTAGTTTATTTAGTTTATTTAGTTTATTTAGTTTATTTAGTTTATTTAGTTTATTTAGTTTATTTAGTTTATTTAGTTTATTTAGTTTATTTAGTTTATTTAGTTTATTTAGTTTATTTAGTTTATTTAGTTTATTTAGTTTATTTAGTTTATTTAGTTTATTTAGTTTATTTAGTTTATTTAGTTTATTTAGTTTATTTAGTTTATTTAGTTTATTTAGTTTATTTAGTTTATTTAGTTTATTTAGTTTATTTAGTTTATTTAGTTTATTTAGTTTATTTAGTTTATTTAGTTTATTTAGTTTATTTAGTTTATTTAGTTTATTTAGTTTATTTAGTTTATTTAGTTTATTTAGTTTATTTAGTTTATTTAGTTTATTTAGTTTATTTAGTTTATTTAGTTTATTTAGTTTATTTAGTTTATTTAGTTTATTTAGTTTATTTAGTTTATTTAGTTTATTTAGTTTATTTAGTTTATTTAGTTTATTTAGTTTATTTAGTTTATTTAGTTTATTTAGTTTATTTAGTTTATTTAGTTTATTTAGTTTATTTAGTTTATTTAGTTTATTTAGTTTATTTAGTTTATTTAGTTTATTTAGTTTATTTAGTTTATTTAGTTTATTTAGTTTATTTAGTTTATTTAGTTTATTTAGTTTATTTAGTTTATTTAGTTTATTTAGTTTATTTAGTTTATTTAGTTTATTTAGTTTATTTAGTTTATTTAGTTTATTTAGTTTATTTAGTTTATTTAGTTTATTTAGTTTATTTAGTTTATTTAGTTTATTTAGTTTATTTAGTTTATTTAGTTTATTTAGTTTATTTAGTTTATTTAGTTTATTTAGTTTATTTAGTTTATTTAGTTTATTTAGTTTATTTAGTTTATTTAGTTTATTTAGTTTATTTAGTTTATTTAGTTTATTTAGTTTATTTAGTTTATTTAGTTTATTTAGTTTATTTAGTTTATTTAGTTTATTTAGTTTATTTAGTTTATTTATTAAATAGTAGCAACAACAATTCCAACAGTAAACTACCTTAATTATAATTTATATAATAATTAATTAATAATATTATGTGTTATTATTGTTAATTGTATCACCTTGTAAAAATTTTTTTTTTTTATAAATAGACAGATTCTAAATACAAAAGTTTCTAATTTATTATCAGTAAATTGTAACAAATTTGAAATTTTCGGAACATTAGAAAATTTTCTTATCTCCTAACTTAATTAAACTAAACCATTCTTCACCATTCACACTTACTTATTATTATTATCATTATTATTATTAATATGATCTATCAGACAATTTAAATTAAAAATTTAATTCAAAATCTAACTTAGTATCTTTTAAAGTGACATTTAATCAAATTTTGACATTTCTATAATCAATTGAAATAATTATATTCTAATATCTACAATTAAACTACTGTCTGATAAATGTATCACTAATAGTAAAGACAGCCTCTGGCAAATACACTATCAAACAATAAACTGTCCTTTATTTTCACATCAATAAAACCTTTATTACTCACATGAAAATGTCTGTTTTTCTAACTGGAACAAATCTCCTACTGATTGCATTTCTACCTTTTACAATCAAGCTGCAATTTGTACTGTCCTCTGGTCACCATACAATTTAACCAGTTCACTACTCCACCGTACAACGGACCGATACCACTTGTCTATTTGACGTCTCAATTATTATCGTCTCACAAACTTTTATAATTATTTACAATTTTACTGAAACTTTTGAATTTAGATCATTAAAAGTCCTTTAAAAATTATAAATTGGTTCTCCGTTAGATATTTTTCAAAAAAATTCCAAAATCTAATCTTTTATTACTCCGGATATTTCTGACTTTTTTTAATTAATTTGACATCTCCCTTCAAAAAAAAATTTTGCTCTACAGGATGATATATTTTTTTAACTTCAATAAAAATTTTATTGACTAAAACTATATTTTCCATTTTTAATGATTCATTACCATCACAGTATATACATACCCAAACAAACCACTTTGGGGTTTTTAACTTTAATTAATCCCTTAAGCAGGTTACCAAGGGAATTTTCCCAAAAAATATCCATAAAACTCTACGGCAATAAAATTCTCCAGGTCTATTAGGTAGTTTCCAAATTAATCCCTTATCGGATGACCAACACTTTGTCATATATATATTTGAAAAACTTTCCAAATGTTATTCACCACCATTCAATATCCATATAAATCAGTCAAAAAAAAGTGACAAGACTCAAAAATGACAGACCACCAGGTCTGGAAATATTAAAAATTATATAGTTACTAATACACGGAACATCAATCCACAGAACACAACGCGACACCAGCTATCGAAAACCAACTGTCCCGAGTAACGCAGAATATCGATACCCGAAATCCGCTAATTTGTGACAGTGACCCAGATATCGCTCTGCGGTCAACGGTCATACCAATTTTCCAACAGCTGTTTACTGACCTTAATCTATAGGATCAAGCAGAGTAAACAAAGAACACTGGGTAAATTAAATATTTAATTTAATAACTCGTAGTTAATCAAAAGCCAAAAACGAACCGTAACAAAATAACTTAGAACAATCCTATCTTAAATCTAATAAAAGATGAGGGAATAAAAGACAACCTTAACTTACACTTCTTTATTGTTATATAATAAATCAACTATTCTTCCCTCTTCAAATAAGCTGTATAGCAGTATTACAAAACAAAATCAGGGTATCAACCCGTTAAATGCACTGACTAAGTGATTTACCCCTTATTCTTTACAAAGGTATTAAATTAACAAAATAAACCTGTTAAAAAAAGAAAGTGTGACACAAAATTTATGATTTAGGTGTTTACCCTAAAACTACCTATCTAGTAACTAAAATTTAGCAAAGTTATGTAATTAAATATAAATATGTATATCTAGTAAAATATGGAATGTTCTAGTTTCGAACACAGGAAATACATACAGAATAAGTCTAGCAAAGTTAAGTAAATAAACATGTATGTATATCTTTAAGTAAAAGATAAAACGTTTTAACTGTCTAATACAGAAACTAAACGCAAAATGAAGTTTCTTAAAGTGATTACTACGTAATTTTATGGGTAGTTAGCGTTGGATCCAAGGCGAAGGACTAAGATGCTAAAAAGGGTGAAAATTTGATGGTTAAGTAGGCATTAGTTTCTGTTGTACATTATAGTACCAATAGGCATAAAATAAACTTAAAATAGAATTGTGAAATATTGAAGTGTACGTTAAATAACAAAAGTTTCATTACATATGAAAAAGAAACAAAAGAAAATTAATTAACTTAGCTGCTCATTCTGCAGCCCCCAGAATGATACTTTTGAGCCCATCTTCATGCTCTCCATCTGCACTTTTAGTATGGTGCCCAGGTCCAATGGATTCCATAAAACGTCTCGCTCTCACCAACAAAGTATCCAGCTCGTTGGAGATCAAGAAAAGACTTCTCTCAATGCCTTTGGCAGTCCAAAAAGACGTAGTGATGACGTCGCACCAAATTGATGTTGCGAGCCACAGCTCGATAATGAAAATACAGTAAATTGACTGTATCCCGTAACGTGCACCCTAAAAGAAGGTACAAAACCTTATTTCGGTATGACGATACTAAGAATGTACATACATTCTCCCAAGTGATTATATATGTAACAATTATTAACATCCCTTAATAGTGAACGATACAAAACCCTAGAATGATAATTTAATATGTACAGTACCCCAAAAATAAAATAAATTCAGCGCTCAGCTGGAATAAAACTAGGTTATTATGACTAAACAAAATAAAATTAATGAATTAAATTACCTCTTTCGCGAGGGTGATGGGCATCCAAATGCCGGTCACGTTTCCTGAGTTAGGAGAGGAAAGTTGAAAAATAATCACTCCACAAATCCATAGCACCATGCACAAAAAATTCAAACACATCAGGCTGGAAAATCCGAATCCAGTGGCCAAGATAGAACGTTGAAACCCCAAGAAAATCTCGAACACGAGCTAGGTAGTTGAACACCAAATTTTTTCAAAACAACCAATTTCCGAACAAAATATTGTTTTCACACAACTACTTAGAGTATAAGTTACGCCTTCAGAAAATCCCAAACTAGGATGGCACAAATTAATCAAAATTAACATATAATTAATATATTAGACACAACTTAACAGGTTTGTTCGAGTTTCCAGAATGGGAACTATTACAAAACTGCGCAGAACTGCGTGCGCAGTAAACGAAATCCTGAACGATTCATCACAGTTCTTTAGTTCGAAAAAACCAAAACGCTCAAAAATCCAAATGATTGTTTTTGTTGTTATTAAGTGATACTAGGTGGCGCATTGTACTTCTTCTGTTTTGTTTTTTACTTATATATTTCAGGACGATGGCGACTGTGCACTGAACGCATTATTGTTTTCTTTATCTAAAATCTGTGTTCTTTGTTAATATTTAGTTGTTACCGTTAATCAGATGTCATTAAGTTTTTATCAGCACAGTTATCACCAGTAGTTTATCATTTATTTCGTTGTTTGTAGAGTTAATTATCTTGTATTTTGTTTTTCTCCTGTTGATCCCGTTTTTATCTAGTCTTTTTTATATAGTTTATAGTTTTTATATAGTTTTTATCTGGGCGTCAAAAAGAAGAAAGTTTTTTTACCAGGGAGAAAATATTATATCTTCTGAATTTATATAAAATAAATAAGAAAAAAGTTGGGTCTGGCAATTTAAAAAATATGAAGGTGTTGTGGGAGGTAGTGGCCAGAGATATTTCAAATAAATATCGTGTTACCGTTATGCCACATAAATGTGAAAACAAATTTAAAGTGCTGGAAAGGAACTATAAAAAAACCAAAGACAATAACAATAAGACAGGGAGAGGTAGATGAACGTTTGAGTTCGAAAGAGTTTGATGAATTATATGAAAAAAAAAACAAATTTAAATCCACACTCTCTTGTCATCAACTTCTACATTTCACCCTGCAGCATCTACATCGACCTTTCGCCCTGGAGCCTCTACTTCAATATTTCATCAGGTGGCATCTACCTCCACATTTAAACCAGCTGCATCAAGTTCAACAAATCATCCCTCAGCATCCTCAAAAATTCAGGATGTTGAGGTAATGTTGAACCTTGTGGATGAGATGACGCAAGAGGACCAGGAAAATCAACCCGATGTCCAACCTGTGACTGTCGCAATCAAAAGAAGAAACAGACCATCGGCGACATATTTAAAAAGAAACGACATATTAAATGAAATGAAAAATGATGTGAAAAATTATTATAGTGAAAAACTTAAAATAGAAAAAAAAAACTGGAAATATCCAAAGAAAAATTGGAAGACCGGAAAAAGAGAACGGCCATAATGGAAAAACAATTGGAAGAACAAAAAATTTACAATCTGCGTCATTAGATTTCTTTTCTATTTTTTATTTATAAAGTTTATTTTTACATTTTTATTTGTTATTAGTTTTAAGGAAATACTTTTTTATTTATGTTTAGTTTGTGTGATAGTATATATAGTTTGTGTGATAGTATATTTAGTTTGTGTGATAGTGTATAGTTTGTTTTCTTTTTTGATAGTTTGTTTACTTTTTTTATAAATATTTATTTTGTTTATAATGTGTTTTATTAAGTTTTAATAAAATATTTGATAAAAAAATTTAATACAAATGTTTTGCCCAAAAGTAACTATATATTGAAGATTGAGAAGTTTTGGAAACACCTAAAAAATTATTTTTCATTGGTAATACAATAAATTTTTCATTCTTTATGAATTGGACATGGTTATGCAGAAATGATACAATCCACTCAAATCATGTTTGGAGAAAAGTTACAATTCTCTACATGATGAAAATAGAATATATCGATGGATAAGAGGACAAATGTTGTATGTCCATAAATGATGTTTTTAGTAAAATCAATATGAAAGTTTGCATTAATCATGACAAACTAGATATCGTTTAAAATTGTTTAAACTACAGTTAAGTTCGTCTATTACCTTTCTTTTATTTATTATTTGATTCTGATTTGTATTAATGTTAAATATCAATCACATTTTGGTATTTTAGTGAGCTAAAAGCAACCCCTGTATGGACATACAATAAATGTGAAGTACAATATGGACATACAATATATTGCTTCCATACTGCAATACTATGCCATTGACATAAAAATATCGTAAAAGTAGTTTAAAAATAGTACTAGTAGTATAAATTAAATTTTTATTATTTAAACAAATTTGTGGATAAATTCAGACACAATTAAACATCAGTCTGTTTCGTAATCAGATTCACTTGGGACAATATCTATCGCCTCCACGGCTGTAGGTAACATCTCCACAAAGTTTTTATAGTCGCCTGGAATAACCTTTTCGCGTAATAGGCACAAAAGGTCATGCTTTTTTGCGTTGGATATTGGCAACAAACTGGTGTACTGTTGCTCAAGAGATACATCGTAGACATTTTCACACTGTTTGCGTGTTCTCGTTCGTTTAGTGCCTACGTCGCGTATGTTCAGTTTTAAAAAGTCATTACTTTTAACATCGTACTTAAAAAAAATGGTTGACGGATTAGTCTTTATAAAGCGTAACCATTTAATTTGTAACCATTTGACTTGATTTCCGTCGGTGTCACATGTAGTATTTACCATAATTTTAGACGCTAACTCCTTAAAATTATAGAAATCTAAGTATGTGAGATGGGTAACTAAGTAGGGACGAGGTTTCAGCCTTGCCATTTGTATTAAAACACCCCATTCACGGGGAGTGTACACCTTCTTATTTCTTCGAGCACGTTCTATGGTAGCATGCATCGAATCCACTTCTAGGTATGTATGTCCTGGCTCCAAGTATTTTAGATCTATTACTTCAAGATTATCTATGTTAGCAACAGCATACAGCATCGCAGCAGTCACATATTTATTGCGGTTTTGGCCACCACAAGTGTCTGAAAATGAAGATACATGTGTAACAGTATTAGGTAAAGATTGCAAATATTTTAGCAAACAACTTCCAATTTCAACTGATCCTTTCTTGCCCTGTGTCTCGTCCCACAGATAAGAATAACCATCTGCATTGGAAGCATCAAAAATGGTGAAATTATAGACAGAAAGTTTGCGTCTATAGAATATTTGGCTATCACCAGCATAAGGCACATTTAGTATTGACTGTAAGTCAAATGTAATAGCTCGAAATGTTTCACCTTTATTGTCAACTGCTTTCTGTTTGTCAGCTGCTTTCATTTCCATTCCACTTTTTTCTTTAGCTTTATGTGCCTCCCACTGACTTTGCAATTCTGTTTTATCTGTGGCACTGTTATAAACATTACATGTTACGCATTGGTCTTTTTTCGGTTTATAAAATGACAAAGGTGGATCATAACTATTAAACACTGATCGAAATACATTGTACTTTACAGATGGTACATTGTTTTGAAGACAATAATTGCTGCAATATAAACGATATATCACACTGATATTTAAGTCACTTGCTAGATATTGCCTCATAGTATCACGGCGACAATAATGGGATGCCATTCTAGGGAACATGTCACATTCTAGGGAACATGTCAATATGCGTCTTAATATGACGAACTTGCTCAGCAGATGTTACATTCGGAGCTGGTCTTCCTTTGCGATGGTCAAAGCCGACATAAACACCACTGTCTCCACGGTATTTTAATGCAGTTTCAACTACTTGAAAACTGAATGCAAATGTAGCACAAAAATATTTTTGACACACCCTTACACGTTTATTAGAGGCACTTAGTAAATGATAATAACGACTGTGTTTTCTAGTTTTTTTTTCTATCATTACGATTTCTTTCTCTGTCAATGTTTTTCTCTTCCACTAGCGAGCAAATAAAAATTTTTTGTTTTGTTGAATCAGCCATTTCCCAATATTCCTTACAAATTATTATTTGTCTGTCTCTAGGTATGTTAATGCTGCATTTATATCTACAGTTATTGCAATTAACTATACCAGGCGATTTAGCTGTTACTATCGCACCTTTTCTGTTTACATATTCTTTGCCAGCCACTCTTAACAACTTAATTTTATTTTTCTTCCATAATTCCGGTTTAGCCACTAGCCTGCGTTTTCTTTCTCTTCGTGCTGTTCCTTCTATGTCATAAACTACAGGAGATAGTACGCGATGATTTTCTGAGTCATGTGTTGGCGAAGCTGAACTACTATCAGATGGAAGGTAGTCACTTCCAGAATCAGCAAATGGCTCATCGACAGTACACTCTGATAATCGTCTTATACAGGAAGGTCCAGCTACTGTCTCTGGAAGAATGTCATCTTGATTCTCGTCCAAATTTAAATCTGAAAACATTCAAGCTACAGTTTTTTTCTTCATTTGTTACTTTATTATGTCAAATAAAAATATTTATGATCCAACTACTTACTATTTTTTGCAATTTGAACTATTCGCTTTCCTCGGCTGTTCATTTTACTTTTATATTTCTTACACTACACAAATTTATCAATTAAATGTGTAGATAACTTTAAGTCGAAAATACAACAAACACTGAAACGACAAATTCCTAGCACACTCACAAATATTGTTATTTACCCCACCAACAGACTCCTGCGATGTCTTTGCGCAGACGCTTGCAACACGTGCTTTAAGCCAACGAGCCTCCAACAATGTAAACAAACATTGTATCTTTGGACATACAAAAAAAAAGTTGTTCGAGTTGAATTTTGTGAACTGCACAAATATTGTATTTGACATACAACATTTGTGCAGGATGTTCATGGTGTTATGAATGGACATGTCTTTAATGTTACTTCAGTAACTACTAAACCATTCCAAGAGGACATACAATATTTTGGCACAATAAAGATTTTGTCTCGACTGATTTAGAACAGGACATATTTCATTTTAGACAAAAATGGACATACAATATTTGTCCTCTTAGCCATCGATATAGCGAATAGTTATCCTTACTATTAATATCCTTCTGGATCATTTCAGCAAAATATAATTTGGAAATTTAACATATCGAAAAGCTTCTAAAGTAATTTCTGCATAACTACGACCAATAAAGTGAGAAAATTTTAATTAGTAAATGCAACTTGAGTGTAGTGAAAGCTAGAAAAAAAATATTAAAAACGACAGTAAAATTTTATTTGTATTTATTTAGGAAAAGAACTATTAAGTATTAATTAATGCTGCAATGTAGTTTCTGAAGCGATTTCCTGTTGGACTATCATTATTCTCTTCATCCACCAAAATATCCTTAAGCTGTTCGACAAAATTGTCAGTTGTTTCGACATTAACATCTACATCTTCATCGTCTTCCAATGCCAAATTATGAAAAACACAACATGCTCTAATAATGTGACAAATTGTGTCAATATTTCTTATTTTAATGTGGTACAACTGACGGAATTTTTGTTTTAAAATTCCTATTGTATGTTCGAAAAATTACTCTGCAGTGACTAAGTCTTTTATTAAAAAAAAAATTCCACTGCAGTCAGCCGCCCAGTGTCCTTGTATGGTGTAAGAAGATGCCTGAGGCAAGGGTATGCACTGTCCCCCAAAATATAATTGTCCCCACATTTTTGGCCAAGGTCTCAAAGAGTGGAGAATTCCTTAAAACTCTGGCATCATGCACCGAGCCAGGATACCCAATAAAAATGTCTCTTATTTTTCTATTATTATCACAAACAACTTGCATCTAAAAAAAAATGTTAAAATATACTAGTTAGAATTTCTTGTTGTGACTATATAAGAGTGAAAATTGTCTGTTTTTTATTTTAAAGGATTTAAAATCAGATACATAAATATTAAAAAAAACTTTTTTGAGATAATTTTCTGAACAGATAAAATTTAAAATGTAAAAAGCCGGTATTAGTGCATTTAACAATGTATGGCAGAATTAATAAAAATAAAGTATATGTAGCTGAATAGAGTAAAATTTTTTTCTATTAAAATAAGACTCTGGATCTTCACTTGGGGTGTCAATATGAATGTGGGATCCATCAATACATCCCAGTACATTAGGGAACCCCATATTTCCAAAACTTTGAATGATGTCTTTCTTTTCATCATCGGAGGGCCACTTAATTACAGACGTAGACAATTCAGAAATAAATTTTGAAACTTTTTCAATTATCCCATGTAGAGTACTGATGGATATGTTAAACCGATCAGCAAATTTTTCAGATAGGTTATTTGCCAACTGTTTGGAGACTCTAGAATATAAAGATAATTTTGTTAATAAACAAATTTATTTAGCAAACGATGTACAGCACAAAATTCATTTTTTTAATAAACAGTTACTTGAAATGAGTTTTAAATTCTTCTTCATTATACAGTTGTACAGTATCCTCCAAAAATAATTAATTCTTGGGTTGCGCCCTCAACAGTTCTGAAACCCCAACTATATTTAAAAGTATGTCTCCTCCTCAGACTCCTGACTTGACGAACTCGAACTAATATTTGGGAAAAACATAGTTCTATAGTTTTTTGCGATAGCAGAAGGATAATTTGTCAATTATTGTCTACGTATAAAGATAAATTCACACAAAATAAAAAAAACACAATCACTCAGACTAAATACTAAATACTAATGTAAAACTAAAATTCTTTATTTCCTAATAACACAATACTCGAAACTAAAAACTAAATATCAACAAAATCAAAACACGTGAAGAATGAAACATCAAAAACACAGGATACCGTTTTTGTTGTGCGGCTCTCGTTGGCTTTCGGTAGCTCCCGCCGGCTCTCGGCTCTGAGCAGACCCAACGCTTTTTGACGGTGTGTATTTTAAATTAAATGTTTACGTTTGGCGTTGGCGCGCTAAACTCTAAACTAACCTCTCTTTTGAGATCTTTTCTCGAATTTGGAAATTTGGAGAATTTCACCCTCAATTTTAAAGAAATTGTGTTTTATAGTTGTTATTTTACAAACTAAAGAAGTGTGTTTACTTTTGGCACGCGCAGGAGCAAGTTTTCACTATAATTTTCGCGATTACTTTTGCATTTCAGGTTTTGAGTGTATTTTTTTCAGCTTTATATCATTTTGATTTAAAATGGATAATAACACGTAAGTTCAACCGTTCTTTGATTTAGGTTCCTGCAAAATTAACATTTTTAGTTGTAAACAATTAACTTGCGAATATTGCAAGCAAGGATTTTCAAAGAAATTTAATCTTAATCGGCACATGAAAAATATCCATAATAAGGAAAATGAAGTATTATTCTTTCAGTCAAGTGGTAAAAAAGTCACATAATATGTGTTGTTTGCCCAGTTACAAAGGTATTGTTATTTTTGTTAAAAAAATACCTAGAATGTTTTGCTTTAAAATAATAACTTTTTAGGTTATTGGTGCTTATCGAACATACAAGGAATATATTAAACACTTACAAGAAATTCATAAGATTAATGTAGAACAAAAGACCTATCATTTCAATAATAAAGACGGTTTTGAAAATTGGCACTGCAGAGAAAACCGAGATGTAGATTATGTAATTCAGAACAACAGTATGAATAAAACTTCAACAAAAATATATTACAATTGTAACAGAAGTGATACCCAAGGTAAATCTAAAATAAGGCCCTATTTTTAAATTAATCTAAATTTGAAATGGCAAAAACAACAAAAATTCAAATATACTATATAATATAAAACTTACTTGATCCATCCTTCTGTCAAAATCATTTAATTTTTGTTACACTTTTTTAACTTTAATATAAATGTAATGTAGATTTAGCTGGTTAAATTTGAGGGAATATTCTAGGGTATATTAGCAACTGCAGCAAGAAAATTTTAAAACCAGGTGGAAGTATTAAAATTAACGGAACGTGTCCATCTAGAATAATTGCAACATTTTTACCTGATGGTATGTGCACAAATATATTGATATTTTTTTAGATCTTATTAATAGTTATATAACTTTTATGTTTATGTAGGAGACGTTATGGTTATACATAATTATACACATGTAGGACACGAAACAGAAGTTAGAACACAGCGGTTATCGAAGGTTAATCAGAAATATTTGGTAGAACAGTTGCAAGCAGGAGTAAATACGGATCGGATAATAAAAAATGCCAGGCAACATATATATACCCTCCAGATTAAATTTAGTAACTAAAAATGATTTGACAAACTTAATGAGAAGAAATAATATTGAAGGTAGAAGGCACAGTAATGACATGGTTGCGGTAGCAATGAAAGTAAATGAATGGAATGCAGATGATAAAAACTTCTGTTTTTTGTTCAAACAATCAGGTATTTTTTTTATTCAATATATATATAGTGTGTTTTTGTTTGATATCTTGAAAACAATTTAAATATGAAAGTTGTTCAGCACTATTGGGATATAATAAGTATATATGTTACACCTTTTTTTTATTTCTTTGGTTTTGTTCATTATGTTTTTGATGGTGCATGTTTGGTGATGGTTTGGTTGGTGGTAAAAATAAGTATTGTAGGGGAAGCACATCCTGTTTTGAAAGTTGAAGATTTTGCTTTGGCTTTTATGAATAATACCATGGAGAGGAAATTTAGAGAGTTTGGTGATCTAGTTTGCATAGATGGGACGCATGGGATAACTAAATATAAAGGATGGGAACTCACTACTGTATTGGTGAAAGATGAAACCAAAGCTGGTTTCCCTGTGGCATTTATGGTTTCTAATAGACAAGATCAGATTATTCAAGAAATGTTTTTAGGAGCATTGAAAGAAAAACTTGGACCGATAAACATATCAACAAACATTTTAATGACCGATGATGATATAAAATATTACAATGCTTGGATTAAAACTATGGAAAGTAACCCAAGAAAACTGTTATGCTCCTGGCATATTTTGAAAAATTGGAATATTCAAGGTGAACCTTAATTTTATATACCCATAAAAATTATATAGTACTGGTTATTGTAACTTATTCTAACATTTTTATATAGGGAAGAGAAAATTGAAGGATTTAGAAATGAGAAAGTCTATGAAAACAGAAATGCGAAAAATCTTAACAGCAACCAGAGTTGAAGATTTCCAAAACTATAAGCAAGAATATTTTATGAAATTACAGGAAAAAGGCGAATTTGATTTTTTGAAATACTTACAGCAGTAAGTCAAAAAGTACTGTTTTTGTTATGTATGATCTATTTAATAATAATTAATTTCAGGTATTACTTTTGCGAAGATGCACGAATCCAGTCTTGGACATATTGTTACAGGTATAATTTTCATTTATTTAATTTCTAAATATAATAGTGTAATAAATTATTTAGAAAAGGAGTTGGAATAAACACGAATATGGCATTGGAAAGTTTAAACCGATATATTAAATGAGAAAAGCTGAGAAACAATGGATACATTCGACTGGAAAAATTATTGAATATATTGGAGGAAGTTGTAGATGACAAGATGTGGAAAAGAATTATAACTTTAAGACGACCGAACAGAAACACTTATCAGGGAAGAGTTGTTGTGTTAGCTCATAAAAAAGCAGAAAAAATGAAGAACTGCATTCAAGAGAAAGGGTTTGGACATTTTATCATTAGGTCTTCTCAAAAAGATAAGTTTTATAATGTTTTATACAAGGAGCAGTGCATGTACGTGAAATGTTTTGTGAAGCATGTAAGGTGTGCTTTCATAAGTATAAGTGTGAATGTGTTGAATATTCTGTGAAAAGTACCACATGTAAGCATGTTCATGTGGTGGCTATGTATGAACAAGAGCGGCAACAATTTCTTACAGCATCAACAACCGAGGAAGTCCCTAGTATTGAAAATGAAATCCTACAAACAAATGATCAGAAAGAAATCAGCGACTTTTTAGGTGAAAGAAGCACTGCTGTCAACTGCAATAGAGAAATAAGTATCGAACAGAAGAAATAATTAGTTATGGAGCAAGCTTTAAATTATTTAAATCAAATGTCTGGTTTAGATAATAATTCATTTGCAGGTATATATTTTGAAGATGTTAATATGTACAATCATTATAGCTTGAAATATTTACAGTATTTGAGAAAAACTTCCATGGATTTATGACTAAGAACAACAAAGATTTGAAGATCACAGACAGCAAGAGGAAATTTGAAAATCAGACATACTACCCACAGAAAAAAAGAAATAGTTAGGTACATCCAGAAGATGCATCATAACCATAAAATACTATTAGGCTTAAGGCTGTACTGTTTTTTTTTTTGTTTTTATAAAATTTAATCATTGCTCTAATTCTTTTTTTTATATATTCATATTTGTAACTTTGTTTTTATTCATGTTTAATAATAAATTAGCATAAATGTATGTAAATATTGGAATGATTTTGGTAAATTACTTTCTTTTTGTGCTTTTACTTACAGGACAAAGATAAAAAATAGGGATATTTTTGCATTTTGTTAGTTCAATTTTGTATTAAAAAACTGTTACCTTCTAAAGTGTATTTATATGTTATACAAATGGAATAGTGTACCAGGTACAATAAATGTCATTTGCATTATTTTTGTTTTAATTTTTTGATTTAAAATCAAACCCAAATTGTAATAATAAAATAACTATAATAAATGTCATACATTCATTATTTTATTTAAAACCTTTTTTACATCGTACCCTTAAAATAACAATCAATGTCTATAATAATCGAGTTCAGCTTACTCATTGTGTATTCCGAGTGTGTACAGAAATGAGTAAGTGCTTGAAGTGAGAAAGCCAAACTCGGCTGTAGTATCATTTAAACTAAAACATACTTATACACTATATCACTTTTTTTTTTTCATTCTAAAATATACAATCCCCTGTATTTGTCCTGTTTTCTTCACAATCACCAAAGCAGGTGACAAACTTCTTTTTACGCAGGCCTTTTTCATTGCAATTTGCTTATGGTTACAACTATTGGTGCAGCAAATAATGATGTTGACAGAAGAACAGTGGCCTTACTCGGTGTCGTATAGAATTTTATTTTCGCCATGTTTCTACATGTAAAATATAATGTTTCAAAGTGATACTTTGCCAAGGATAACAATGCGACATACGATTTTTCTAGTTTCTACCTTATGTACAAATCCATCTTCGACTGCTTCGCTATATTTGTATTCAGACAACTTTTATAGGCTTTCATCTGCTCACTGGTATAGACCTAGTTATATCAAAAGAGGAGATGATCTTATAAGCCGTTTATAAATATCAGTGAATCAGGAAAGAGTTGGTTCCATCACTTCTCAAGGCAAATGGATCTATACACTTAATCATCCTAATTTTTTCATCTTTTATATCGCCACAAAACTCGATAGCATTCCACTACAGTGTCTTTATTATCACTCTCCAATGACAACATATTCACGACTACGTGGAAAAACCATGACAACAGTTTATTCGCAAATATCAGAAGTTAAAATCACAAAAACTTGAAATTATCCAACACAGTAATCAAAATAGAAAAACTAAAAAGAGTTAGGTTATGTTATCTGTCATAATATTTGAATCTCGTCCGCCTGAGTCGGGATATCTCCGATCACAGTCGATAGTGGGCGAGAGCCGCACAACAAAAACGGTATCCTCAAAAACACCAATGCAGCAATGACAAGTGACAAGGATATATTAAATCAATAAAGTTGGTTGATATACGCAGGCGCAATAAAACTGTTCTCATTCATCCTTGCTGTTGACTAGGTACATTTTAATACTGTTCTAGGACCGTCCCGAATCGTACTCGAAAAAATCAAAACAGCGGACTACTCAGTTATGAACGGTTCTAAAAAAACTCCAACTGTAACCTACCAAATGAACTCGGCGATACCACCAAAATTTTAAACTTAAAGAAAAAATTATTAAAGAATTAACTACAAAACTTTACCTACTCGGTTACATAAGATTCGGTTGTTCCGGTGTCAACCTTTAGGCCTACGACGTCGCTCAGACGATAGCTAGGGAGTGGGTAGCTAAAATTCCGGAAATAGTAGATAAAATAAAAAGGGCGCCAACGGAGTTAAATTATTGGCCAAACAGTTCAAATATTCCCCCACTAACCCCGTAAATGAGGAAAGAAATAAAAGATCAACCTCAACTTATGTTTCCTTTATATAAAAAAAAATTACCTGATAAAATGTAATTTAACAAATTTACAAATAATAAAGAAAACCTCTAATAAGGGTTAATAATGATCACACAATACTAAAGATAAAAAAGAATATAAAGCCAGGTATATGATGAATTATATAATACCATAAAAAAGGTATCAATACCTACCAAAGGTCTAATAACTAATAAATAAGGTAAGAAATTAACTCATATATGTATATGCATAAACCCAAAAAAAATATTTATAATTCCATCAATGGATGGCATGGTAAGTCATTGGCTGTGGTACCAGAGCAAAGGACAGAGTGAGGTAGAATAGGGTGAAAAACCTGTAAAATATTAATTTCTACCTTTTACATGTATCTTACCATATAACAGAATTTATAATAACCAACTAAATATCGTACACAAACTTGCAAAGTTATCAAATGACGCCATATATAAATTGCAACCAATAATTAAATATACACCCTATAAAGACTTTCAACAATCTTAAATATATACCATAGACATACCCGTACCTATATAAATTCGCAGCATTTAATGCTGGACCGCAATATATTTTAACGTCATAAGAAAAATACTAAATAATAAAAAAAAATACACAAAGGACTTCAGACACCGTTGATATACTTTAAAGCTCCCATAAATAGGAAGAGGTTGTTAAATCTCTGCCCCCACACGGGTCTTCTGAGATTGCTTAACTTAATCGTTAAGTCTGGTCCATTTAATAATGAATAAATTAAAAAAGTAAAATTATGACAGTAGCCCCTAATAACTGAAGAATTACAACTTAAACGTGGAAGCAGTCCAAGTGTTCTGCGACCCGAAGGATTACTACATCAGCATTAAGTGCTTAAATTAACTAAATTTGAAATATTAAATTGAATATAGGCTTACTGGTTTTTTTTTTTATATTTGAATGTGCTAGTATAAGTAAAAATAGTGGTCAACTATGCCCTAGGTTCATTCGTACACCCTAAGAACACTGAAAATTATCAATAAATAGGCATTAAGCCTGCACCCACAAGAAATTTACAATGTAATACATAAAAAACCTTTAATAGGGTTGTCACCATTATCTCCACCGTTAACACCAACTTCCCATGCAGTAAGAGCAACGTCTAATAACCAGCAGCCTGGTAAAGCAGTGTATGTTGTCCTCACAAGTAAACGGTGAACCAATAACCAAGTAGGTGAACAATTATCAGCAAATCCCTTCGGTGAACGATTACCAAATAACCCACAGTTGGTTGGTTACCAAATATCCCACAGGTGAACAGTTCTTAGTGTCCAAATTGTGAAGAATCCTTAACGCCCCACGGGGAAGAATTTCTTAAAGCCCCACGGGTGAAGAGTGTCTTAAAGCCCCACGGGTGAACCCTTTAAAATACAAACAAAATGTTTCAATTCAAAATTGACCTAGATTTCCCAAATTATAACACTAATTACCCCAAATTAAAGTTAAAACTAACAAGTAATGAGTCAGGTTGAACCTGCATTACCCCATCAACGATACAGACAGGGCTGATCTTGCTCTAAACTACCCCTGAATATTTACAATATATAAAGACCTGAAGTAATAGCCATAAACTGTATCATGGACTCAAATAGTAAAAATTAAGTACACCCAGCACTTATTTAAATATTAATAGCCAAATCCAATAAATATATAGTAGTAAAAATTGAATCATAAATCATACCTTTCACAAGGGTACAAAATGGCGTCTCTCCAAGCGAACACGAGCCAAAAAACTGCCAAGTTGTTCCTGTCCCCAAATCACACACATGAATCCAGGGTTGACTTTAGGGCCTAAATAAATTACTAGATAAAGACTCAAAATCTAATGGTGATAGATATACTTACAGTGAGAGCCGCATAAAAAACCCGAAAACTCGGCGTGGCTTGGCTATTCCACAAAATGCTAATTTTCCACTAAATCCAATTTAGGAAAATACCCCACAAAGTCAAACCACGAGTTAACTGGGGAAAACCAATAAAAACCTCAAATAGTGAGAAGACTCGAAGTCTCAGAAAAAAAATTGGTATCCCCTTACGACTCTACACTGCCGAAAATTTTCGTGTTCGCACTACACAGATTTTTCAAAAAAGAGCCCGTCCAATGCTGGTCAGTAAGAATCAGATAACTTTTTGCGTACGCAGTGTTGCCTTATCAAAAACAGAAAAAGAAACCACTGACGTCACGAATCGGCGGTGGTTACTAAATAACTATCGAATCGGATATTCACCAATATGATTCAAGACCCCTAGAAATACCTAACTATATATTACAAAAGTATTCCTAAATACAATATGTCCTGTATGGAAATAATTTTCCCAAGTCACAAGATACCAAGATATTCGAGCGTAGCCAGTCTAGTACGTTCTAACATCTGTGGCCGAAAATCAATAATCATCGCGCTCTGACCTGCAGTGGGATTCTCATGTTTCGTACTCGAGACGTGTTGTAACGAGAAAGATTTTGCGATTCCTATCTCGGATATCGAGAAGGGATATATATCGATCTTAAATGTCAGTGTCACTCGCTTCATCTTTACGTGCCGAGAATCGATTTTTAACCTGAAATCTTAGGTTTGTTCCCAATCTCAGTTTGGATTGTACGAGAATAGTTTGCAATTGCGCAATAGCATATAAGTGTTCCCAATCACTTGTAGAATAGTACATGCACGATGGGTTGGCTGTTCCCAATAAACACAAACTAGTACATTAATTAGTTTGCGGATGATCAAAACAGTCCTTGCTAAAAAGCATGTACGAAAAGTTAACGCATGCTCAAAACGATCTCCATCTACATTCGGTAAACTTAACCCAACTTTTTATTGATAATTTGGCGTGGCGACTAATAATACTCGTGTAGAGATAATTATTATTATTATTATTGTTGGTATTTTTATAAAAATGAGCGACGAAGACAGTTTTCCGTCAAGTAGTGATTCAAGTGATTACGAAGAAGACGAGTTTTTTGTAATGTATGGAGAGCCCAGAACAAAAAACGAAAACTATTTAGGTAGGCCTTTTATAATTATGTATAATAAATATTTTTATAAATTTTACTGATATTGAAAATATTTTGTGTTAACCTAAAATTTTTTTAGATGAAATTGTACCGAGTTATACGGAGAATGTATTTTTTGAACACTTCAGAGTTAGTCGTGGAGTGGCAATGGACATATCGGACAATTTTAATAATAGTCAATTTTATGGTGCTCATATTGGACACCATGGAAACACGTCAGCCTACCATCAGGTAAAACATATATAATAAATATAATAAAATAATTACCTTCAAATAATTATTCTTTAATTAATTAAGAAATTGTTGTTTGCAGGTTTTAATATTTTTGTGGTTTGCTGGTCACCAAACATCTGGGTTTCGTGATGTTGCTGATAGATTTGACATCTCTATCAGCTCATTACACAGAATTTTAAAGAGAATGACCTATTTTTTAAGCAGTTTGGCTTTTAATATAATTACATGGCCTTCAGAAGAAGAAAAACAAAATATTGAACAATATTTTAGAACTAATGGGTTTCCCAATGTAATTGGTGCTATCGATGGATGTCACATTCAAATCGACAAACCGATGGAAGATCCTGAATCCTATATTAATAGGAAAAAATATTATTCAATACAAGTAAGACATTAAATTTAAAATATTGTCTAACACTGTATTTAATTTTTGTACATTTATTATAGATGCAAGCTGTTTGTGACCATGAATTAAAAATAAGAGATGTGAATATTGGGTACCCAGGATCAGTCCATGACAGCCGAGTTTTTCGAAATTCAACCTTATCCCAAACGTTGGATGAAAAATGTGGAAGGTTTTTTTTGTTGGGTGATTCAGGGTATCCTTTAAAAACTCATTTATTAACGCCTTTTAAAGATAGAGGTCAATTAACTCCGAGGCAGGTGAATTATAATGTTAAATTGGCAAAAAATAGATATGTAATAGAACACTGCTTTGGTGTTTTAAAACAGACATTTAGGCAGCTCTATCATATCAAGTTAAGAAATATAAGATTTATTGTTTATTTTATTAGGGCCATGTGTGTCATTCATAACATAGCTTTATCTGATGAATTTGTTTTAAATAACAATGAAACTGATGTTGATATAAATGTAAATGTTATTGACGATGAAGCTAATGATGAAGAGGAAAATATTGAGCATGATGCAAGAGTTATAAGAGATCAAATTGTAAATACTTTGGAACTTTGATAAAAAAAATATATATTCTTTTTTGATTACTTTTAATTTTTTTAATATACCTTTCTTTAATTTTTTGCCTCTTACAGATTTTTGTATAAGAAAACTAACAGATAATATAAAAATACACTTTATTTGTACATTTAAATAAAGAAAACTAATAACAAATAACACACAAATTCTTCTAAGAATATAATAACACAAAAATTCTTCAACCAAAGAAATCTTCTACCTATAAAAAAATATTTTAATGTATGAAAGCAAATACTTAAAAATGTACCTTAGGCTACAAACACACTCCTTTATTTTCAATCGCATGAATATAGACGAAAGACAATAAAAAAATCAAATAAATCTCAAATCCAACGAGGAAATTTGCAAGACATAAAATCAGAGTCAACTTTGAGAAAAATCCGTTCGGAAGCTCGCAACAAAAGTGTTCGTTATAATTATGATTTATTAGATGCAATTATATATATATATTATAAATAAAGTTTGTTTTCCACTGTTCAAATTACATTTGAACACTCACGCAGCATGCGACAACACAACAATTATCTCATACATAACACCACCTTTACACATAAAAATAAAGTCACACCTCTAACAATCTCACTAGCGAAGCCACGCCTCACGAAATAAAATTAATAAATGTGTAACCAATCAGAAATAAAATACATGACGTAAGCTAACCATTTCCACATCACGGAAGTGCGCTCTAAGTTTTTGTAAAGAGACACAACGAGTTAGTCTGCAGACTCTCCATCGACAAGATGTAAAAAATTGTTTTATATCATAGAACCATGTTTGTTAAAATTGTAGTTTAAGTTAAGTGTTTATAGTTCTTCGGCAGTTTGCCATTATAATATGTAACCCATTTGTTTTGCCTGCATGGCACCATCGTTTAAGCGTGAATAAATACGCATAGAGGAAGAGTGAGTTTTTATTTGTTTCGTCCCACGAGTAAGTAATGGAGGCCCCAGCGAAGTTCTGGGTGGCCTTTAGAGGCGCACTAGTACGTTAGTGTCGGCCACCTCACCTAAATGGTAGTCTGTCTTTCTGAAAAGATCACAGGCCGCCAACATCCACTAAACATAAAAATATTTAGTAATGAGCAACTGAAAATTGCAAAAGATTCGCAAAATGGTTTATTACATTTTGATGCCACAGGAGGAGTAATTCGTGAAAATAAAGGAAAAAGAATATTGTATTATAGTGGCATTATCGACCTTCCTGAAAATACCATGTGTCCCATTTTTGAGATGATAGCCAATGAGCACGATACCACCACAATATTAAACCTTTTCATTAGATTTAAAAAGTTTTGCAAAACTAATCGAGCTTGGCCTATTTTTAATACTTTTGTAACTGATCTAAGTTTTGCTAACATTAATGCTCTTGCAAGGCGTTTAATAATTTAGATCTAAGCGAATATTTAGAAATCTGTTTTGAAGCGTCAAAAACAAATAATAAGCTTTCAACAAAATATGTTAAGTTAGCTCTTTGTTGTGCTCATTTGATGAAAAATATTTCGATACTGGTTAAAGAAAATTTAGATCAATCCGATAAACATATTGCGAACGGAATTAAGTCAATGGTAGATCTAGGTTTTAATGTGAATTCCTTATCTAATGCAGCAGAATAATTTAAGAACTTAACAATTATTTTAAGTTCAAAATATAAAAATGAGTCCGTTGAACAAGCTTTCTCATATTTTGGAAAATCGAATGTTGTAACAATTGAAGAACTAAGTCCCACACAAATCATAAAAGAAGAAGGTGTACAAAAATAAGGTTTCTGACGTAAATTTAGTACTGTAGCATATTATACATTCATTAAAGACCGATACCTGACCTCATCCGAATTTAATTTACTTAGAAATGACAAAAATGAATTAATAAGTATTAAATTATTTAATATTTTGGCTGGCATTATATTTAAAAAGAATTTGATCAATAGCTCTGAAGTGATTATTTGGACTGCTGAAAAATCATTTCTCGAATGGGAAAGGAAAATGGGACTAGGAAAGCTACCAACGTTTAAGAATATTACCTTTATTCCTCTGCTGAGTTTTGGCGAAAAGTGGTTGCTAATTAAAGTCAATCTGCTGACAAAGACATTTATCTTGGTTAATCCATATGGTACCACAGCTGTAGAAAGCCAAGAAAACTTAGTACAATTTATAGTTTTTTTAAAAAATATGACGAAATTAAAAATTATTCCTATAAACATGGAAAAACCATCGATGAATATAATTGGAAAATTAAGTTCATAAAACACCAAAAAAATATTACTCCTTTTCACAGTGGCCTCTTAATTTTAAACTTAACTTAAAAATATGTTATTAAAATATTCAGCTAGCGTCTTGGAATTTTGTACAATTTGTGGAAAATTTGAGGATCCCAAAAATATTATTACCTGGGTGAAATGTGATATTTGCCAAAGATGGATTCACGAGCAATGCGATAGCAGAAAACACGATATATCAGTGCCCATAGAGTCATCAAATGTGTTTTATGTTTGTCCAATATGCTCTATAAATTTCGACGTACATACACATTTAACAAAACCAACAGAAAGTCCAACAAAAATGTTTGGAAACGGCCTCTTCCAAGATATTAATTATTATAGGTATTCTAAAAAAAGTCTTTCCAATTATGTAGTTGCAATATACGATTACACGTACGACTTGACAATAGAAGATTACATGACATTAAATGCTTGTCAGTATATATCTAATACTTTGTTTCATACATGTTCTAACATATTTTTAAATTGTACTAATCGAACAGATATTAAAATTTGGTCTATTTTCAAAACCTGCTTAATGTTTTATAACTTAAAATCTCTTGAATATACTTTTTTTAAAGACGAGTTTTTTCAAGACAAATTATTACATCACGTTAATATTATACCAATTCTGAATAATAGTCACTTTACCCTTATCATCATTGTCTTTAAAAATTTTACTTTTCAATATATAGATCCTATGGGCACCGAATTCAGTATAGTTGCGGACATGTTTAAGAGATTTGCAAAAGAGCTTAACTTTGACACGGCGAATATCAAAATTATTAATGTTGACCATTGCGTACAAAAAGACGGATATAATTGTGGTATATACGTTTTGCATTTTATACAGTGTACAATTAATAATCTTGATTTAACTTCACCAAATAATCCAGATCAAGAAAGGGACCGTTTAAAAAAAATTCTATTAGAAAAATCGAAAGATGTAAAGGAATACTGTTTGAAATGTGGTCGGAAAGTCACAGAGGCCGATAAATGTTTTCAATGTCACAAATGTAAAAAATTTATTGAAAAAGGCTGTCTAATTACTGATATTTGCCCACTCTGTAAAATATACACGGAGAAAAAAGGATAGTAAAAATAATGAGAAATATGATTACTTTAACCATGTTTTCTGGTACTATACGTGACAGCAATATAGTTTTGTTAAATCTACTATATATGCATGGCTAAAATGTATATCTACCATTACCATTCAAATATTGTAAATAAAGTTAACATTAAAATATTTTAATTCTTATTGTCCGAGATATAGTTACCTATAACAATTGTGTATTGTTGTAAATATACTAGTTTAGTACAAATTAAAGTATTAAATTATAAATTAAGGTATCTGGTTTTATATTAGCTACAAATCTTTTTATTACATAGTTATATTCGTAACTATTAACGTTGAGAATATAATTTTGTCCCTATTACCATTTTAGATGTATCCAAATATGAGATAATATTTATGTTTTACCATACAGTATTATGAGTGGAAATAATTCATATGGTATATATAGTTTGTTTTAACATTGATTTTACCATATTGATTATTGAAAATTAAAATACTGTTCTAATAAATAATATTAATTATTATGGTCAATTTAACAAATTCCATTTGCAGTTATTAAACTGGTAAAATAATAAAGGTGAATGTGAGGGTAATATAGAAATAAAATGTATTCAAATTATTATTTTTTTTTTATTAACTAGGTGAAACATTATTTATTCTTCACATTATAAAATTAACTCATTGAAAAATGGCGAAAAATGAACTAATAACTTAAACTAGTCTAAGATATCATATTTTAAGGTTACATAACAACTTTCAAGAATATAGGAAGAGACTACAGGATAAATATAAGATAATTGTTTTTGTGGTATACATGCTAACTGTGTTGAAGGTTGTATTTTGTGACTTTGTAGGTGTTCATTAAAAGACTTTGTTATACATTTTTTAATAATAAAATATACGTTGTTATTAGGTTTTATTAAAATAAATACAATTTTGGTTTTTTTTATGATAAATCTATAAATAAAAAAAAATACATGTTGATACTAAACGTAAGCATTAATAAATAGCTATAGTCGTACTTAAGTGTCCATTTTAAATATAAAATGAGGGATTATAGCTTATACTGGAATGCTGGAGGCTAGTGGTAATTCCCTTCTAAACTAAAAACTGACCAATAATATAAAATAAAAGCCTTTTTTGATTTAACTCGCGCTAGCGGTTACGGTTGCCAAATAAATGACAGCGGTCCTACTGTAATTTGACAGCGGTTGTAACTTGTGACGTAATCTATGACGTTTAATAAAATATAAACCGAATTCAGTTGTTTGCAAATTGGTTGCGTTTTGTGATTTTTTATTGATAGAGATTGTAGAAATTGTTATTGTTAATTGTTATTGTTCATTTTATTTTTGTGTATATTTTACAAGAATATTTTGCAATTTGTAGTATTGGATTTTCTTGAGAAAGATAGATATTTATTTACTGTTAAATTGCAAATATTCTTCACAAAAACTTCTCAGGTTTTGAACAAACTTTATTTTTACGAAAACACAAAGTAGAGATTTTAACTTTGCAATCAGCTTAGTGAATCAATATTAATCATTATGGTTACAAGCAGGGGCGGTTTCTCCATTGGTTCATTTGTGCAGTGAACACCCGATTAAATTTCATAAAAACACATTATTTTATAATTACATAAATAACATAAAAATATAAATTTAATTTAAATATTTTTATTTTCATAGGTGTTAATCTATATTTTTTGGTATATCATTGCCCTCTGGCTGATCGCGTCTCTGTGGCACAGAATACCTAAGTATACTGTGTCTGTGGCGCATTATGATGAGTGAGCCCAACACGAGTGAGACGATTTGGTGAATGCATAAAGTTAAAAAGAGAAAACAACACGCCAACATATCCTTCAAACGTCAAAGGAACACATTAATTGGCGCGCCGCTCACAAACAAGGTTGCCAAACCAGTGTTGCCAGTCTAGTACAATTCACAATTGTACTAGATGTAGTACATTCTGCTTGAAGCAGTGTTCACGTGTAAAATATATTGTGTTCCTTGTTTGGGTTCGATATCTATAAAAATCCCCCTTTTTTTTTCTCTTCAATAAATTAGATGTCACTGCAAATAGAATTCGAAAAATTTGGTACATTAAAGAATCTGGTACATTTTTTAGACAAATCTGGTACATAACAAAAACATATCCTGGCAACACTACCAAATCAAACAAACTGTCATTCCGTCTACCTGGGGTTCGGTTATATAGCGCGAATTTAGAGATGAGTAGTAAATAACGTAAATGTACCTACTTAACACTTCCAGTGTGACACCGGAATAACTTGGAACTTTAGAGACGTTGTAACCGAACTTTGATTTTAGTTCAAGGACGACTCACCCCAACTCCGACTCAGCTGAGTTCTGTTTATAAATATGGACCTGAATATATTTGTATCCTTGTTTATCGATATATAAAAGAAGAAAGTGAGAATACACTCAGTGAGACACGAGATCCCTTTACAAATTATACTTTATATGGATTTGTATGTTCCGTGTACCGAATTTTCGTTGTTTTGAGGTTGGCTGTACTGGTCTTAGGTTCTGTGTGAATTTACTAGTGTTTATGTACGATGGAATCGTATTCGGTGAAATTTATAAAAACAAATAAACATAATTTCAAGAATCGAGTGCTTATAAAAAAGAATGGCCCACCTAGATCGGAGATAAACATTGTTGAATGTGCCATAAGAAATAGAAAGTTTAAACATACTATTAAGATTGAACAATATAAAAAAAACTTCGTGGTTGTGCGGGTGTGATAAACAACATGCTTTGTTTTGTTTTCCTTGTTTAGTTTTTGCAAACAATGAAAATACTAATTCAGAAAGGACAAAAACGGGTGTTAGGGATTTATCTCATTTATCTGATTACATTAGGTAAGCATGTTTTTGCATTATTTCTATAATTTAAACTTGAGAAAGAAACTTTCTTGCACTGTATTAATCGAGGAATTAATATTGTACCCGACATTGTGTAAATTATATTTTTTTTCTTCTATAGAGCACAGAATTAAAAATTGTGAACACCTTTTTTAAATTATAACGAGCCGCCACTGGTTACAAGACAGGACAAAAATGCTAGAAATCAATATCGATCAATGCCCATGTCCAAAAAGGACATTATAATCAACTGAATTCGCCCTCTTTCCGAGAGATTCAACACTATCGTTTAAATTCCTAAAAAGGCAAGGAAAGTACTATTTCTAGCACAAAGTGGCATCTTTACAATTCTGCATCTCACCGCAAGGTGGCACTATAAGTTCTTACCGGCCCCCTTTGAAATATGTTGCACATTTTCAATAATAAAATAGTCGGTCATTGAAAGGGTACAAACTTTAGACACGGCTCTTTTCAGAATGGTTTTTCCCACTTTGACACTAACGACCCGCACAATTCCATCTTTTCCGAGATGAAATTCTGTGATTTTTCAAATGGGTCAATGCAAGGAAAATGCATCATCAATGATTCTTCTACATTACTGTCTCCATATATAGTAACAGGCGATATAATGTTTAGTATTTGGTCTGTCTCTGCAGTAGGTGGCAGTGGAGGACCACCTCCAGTGCCTGCTGAATATTTGTTGCCTTTTGCAGCCTTCGCTTTTGTATTTTTTTTTTATATCAACCCATGTCTAAAATTATAAAAAGATAATAAGTTAATAATTTTCAATGTATTCTTCCTAAAGGTATACACCCCAACATATGTTTATTTTTCCACAATTTTTATAGAATTAAGTAAAAGAAATGAAAAAATAGTTTTTACCTGATTAAAATGTGTTACATATAACATGAATCATTGTTTTATTTGAAACCTAAACAATACTTACTTTTCTCCATTGCTTCCAGTCTTTTGCAGGGCCTTGGGGCACACTATTTAATCAATTTGTTAATTCCTTCCAATGTCCTACCATTTTGTCTCTAATGTAGCTTAGAGTTAATTTTCCCATATACATTTCCTGTCTATCAGAAGTATACTGTATTAGAATTTCGTTTTGCCTACTAGTTATGGGCATACTCTTGTTTCTATCAATTTCCATATTTATGTAAATTCACATACAACGAATAAAATAACTATATGGAATGAACGAAATTTCCAATCAAAAGCCGGGATCAAAAATCAAAACTAAAAAATTTGAGGTTATGTGTTGTTAAGGAATATGGAATGAAAAATCCAATCCACGTGATCACATAAACAGGTAACCAACATTATTTTATGAACAAAAAAATCGTTTTGATTGGTTACACATCTTGGCAACATTGTTGAGTGTTCCCTGTCGAATAGCTCTACTGTTTCTCCCTCCTTTTCATTCAAGAATAAGACATTTTCTTTAGAAAACAAGGGAGTAGAACGTGAGTTGGGGAGAGCTCTCTGGGGAGTGTTCTATTCTTTTACGCTCAAGAATAGGGCCACTGGAATCGATCACATGAACGATCGCTGTTGCTAAAAGAGCTTGCGCTGAACCGATTTCGTCACCAACGGCTGTTCCGCACGTGATCTTGTTCGACGTTTGAAAATTGACGCATAATTTAAATTTAAATCTGCCTTTTCAGTTTGAGATACTTCGAATACGAGAGCTGCAACCGAACTATTTTAGCACAGATAGAATCCAACTTACGTTGTATATACATGTCAAATTTATTCATTATAATAGGAATTAAGAGTATGTCCCAGCATTTTGTGGGCTCTCCAAGTAAATTATACCTTAAATTATTATTTACGTCATTATGAATCTTTTTTTGAGTCTATTGAAGACGACTTTGTTAATTTTGGAATATCTAAAATTGTTCTGACATGATAATTTGTAATATTAATTGACTGATCATATTCTTGTAATAATACTTGTCAAGCAATTCGATAATTGTTTTGTGATACTGGAAGTGATTAAATTATTTCAAACGCTTCGTTGTTTTAATTTTTTTTTAATGGTAGAAATTAATTGATTTGCATCAATTATTGATAAAAAACCATTGCGAAATTCGATTCATCTGCTGGGTTCTCCGATAAATATAGGCAAATCAATTGTGGGCAAATGTATTTAAGTCTGACTTGGACCTATTATTGTTGCGAACAAAAACCTCATAACATTTTAAAACTATTTTATTAGACGAGATGGCTCTCGTTACAACAGGTTGCAGATAGGGTCTTAGAGCAATATGAAGGCCTAATTTTATATTTTACTAATTCGTTATTTGAAGGACCATCTCCTAAGACATTAACTTGTTTAAAAAATAAAATTTTCAAATTGTACTTATATTTTAAAAGTAATTAACACAATATTGAATTTTAGTCTGAAAGTCCCAGGTTACATCAATTATTACATTATTATTACATTAGTATATAAGCAAATATTAAAAAAATATTTACAAAAAGAATGTCCTTAAAAATAAACCAGATTTTCAACCTGTTGAAAATATATATTTTGGTGTTAGAGTAGATGAATTGATAAATGAAAGTCAAATAGATTCAGAGGATTTACACAATTTTAGGATAAATGGTTTAAACTTTTACATCGAACTAGCGAGACAAATAAAAACGAGGGTCCCTTCTGACAGTCCACTATATTTACAGCTCACCTGGTTAGACCCTGAAAATATTTTTTCCATTAAAGAAGCCAAATCAATTATTTCCTTAGTTAGAAAATTTCCAATTACGGTAAGCGAACCGGAAATAGAAAATATTAATATTGAGTGGAGAATGTTATCGGAGCTACCTAGAGACAAATTAGAGATTTAGATTTACTTGAATTTGTTAATGAAATAGGAACTTATAAAGATGGTATTGGAAACAAATTATTTCCAATTTTACATGCATTTTTTAAAAATATGTTGTGTTTGCCTCACGGCAGTGCTGCTGCAGAACGCAAATTGTTTGCCATAATTTACTTCTAACTAAAGAACTGATTAAAAATACAACTTGCTACGAATGGGAGTTACCATCGGCACTAATAGCTAAAATGAAATATTATGGCGTTTTTCATACACATTTATTGATATTTTGGTATGTATCTACTTAAGTATATGTAAAAGAACTTTGCATAGTTTGTTTTAAACATTTTCTTTATGTTCTCGAATATTATCGAAATTGTTTTTCTTTTACTTGTGAACTAACTAGTGAACATGTTAACATATGAAATGTACTCGAAACTTTAATATGAATTAATTTTGTTTTAAATGTTATTATTTTAATTACCATAATTGATTATCATCAAAAGCAAACAACGCCCAGGGACTCAATTCCTGAAGGTATACGTGGGTTATGTCTAAAGACCTATCAGTAGTTACAAATGGTCTTTAGACATAACTGGTTGTTACATTTGGTGACGAGCGTTGGCCTTTAGGACTAACTGGTTGTTACATTTGGTGACAAGCGGTGTTTTTTGATAGTATTTGACTGGTTGGAAGGAAAAGGGGAAATTTGTTATTAAGGATAAGGAGATATATCAATTTTTTTACAGGCATTTTTTTTTTAATTTTGTAATTTTTTTGGAGAGGATAAGTGCCTCTTAATAAATATAGTCTCATCCTTGAGTGGATACAAAAATAAAGTAATAAATTCAAATTTCCCTTTATTAAATAAATTAGCGTACCTGAATTGATAAAAAACAAAGATAAATAAATAGATGATAATTTAATATAATATTTTAACTAAGTAATTGTTTAAACAAAACATTGACATTGAAAATAATTGTAACAATAAACATTAGGGTCAAGTCGAAAATAGTATACAATTTTATTTATAATATTATATTTCTTTGTGTACAAAAAGTCATCATTTCAATAAAGAGAAAATTATTCAAAAGGAGAATTTTAATTTATTTTAAAATAACTATGATGTTAAATAAGAATTGCGAAGGGAAAATATTTAAATAGGTTGATGATGTATAAGTATATCTAGTTTAGATGATAAAGAATTTAAAGGTAAATATTGTCACTATTTACATAAAAAATTGACATTGAACTATAATGAACTATAAATATGATATTACATTTTCGCAAAGTATTTATTTCAATGTGCATTGCTATCAGTTGTCGTAGGTCAGTTATATAGGTAAAGTTAGTTCAGCGACGTACAGCGTTAATGAAAAATTGGCATTTTTAAATAATTTTTTTTTCAGAAGTATATGGGATTTTAAGGTTTAAATTTTGTGAATTAAAAATAATAATATAGATATACAGTGTTTTAGATTAAAGATGTTTACCAGGCCATCAGCAATAGAGTTTGAGGAGGAAGAGGACGTGTTGTATACGCACGAAAAAGAAGAAAAGGCGTACAAGTGCGAGATGTGCGAATAAGCACATCTTAGGATGATTTAAAGAGGTTTGGACTGCCCAAAAGAGGCAGAGCAAAAATTGATATGTAAAGTGAATATGTAGTAATATGTGAATATTGTGTTATAGATATTCGACGAGGAATTCGAAAAACAGGAAGAAAAGAAAAAAGTTTGGGGACATTCGATCGAGGTACAATTCCGATCAACCCCCAAGCAGTGTCCACGACAGGACAAAAACTAGAGGAGAGGTTGTCACTCACGGTGTAAAGGGATAAGCTCTAAGGACCTTTTCCCTAGACTGTGATGGTGAAAAATTCAGGTAAATAGATTGGAGGGAGTTTGGGGTCACATGGATCGACGTAGTTTCCGACCAGCCCTAAACAACGCCCTTTGATACCAGGACAAGATGTACACGAGGGAAAAATAGGATTCAGACCGCTTTATCAGGGAGCAATGCCGTATATTAGAAGAAGCCTCTCTATCAGGGAGCAACGCCGTATATTAGAAGAAGCCTCTCTATCAGGGAGCAACGCCATATATTAGAAGAAGCCTCTCTGTCAGGGAGCAACGCCGATTTTAGGAGCCATTCCGCTCTACCAAGAAGCAACGCCGCTTTGCCAGGAAGCAACGCCGCTTTGCCAGGAAGCAACGCCACTTTGCCAGGAAGCAACGCCGATTTGCCAGGAAGCAACGCCGCTTTGCCAGGGAGCAACGCCGCTTTGCCAGGGAGCAACGCCGCTTTGCAAGGCAGCAACGCCAATTTTATAGGAGAATGCCGCTCTACCAGGGAGCAACGCCAAGTAATTAGGAGAACGCCGCTCTACCAGGGAGCAATAACGATTTTTTAGGAGCCAGACCACTCTACCAAGAAGCAACGCCGCCCTACCAGAGAGCTACGCCGCTAATGCCAGGCGCCACGACGCGCCACCAGATGAGAAAATTGCGATAGAAACAGAAACGTTTCAAAGTATGGAGATGCAGAATTTCAAGCGAAATCGAAAGAAGAGTAAGAAGAAAAGGAAATATAATATCAACAGGTGGTAAAAATATATAAAGTATATAGGTAAAGTAGGGTATTAATCATATATTTTAAATTCAACAGATTAGAAGTAGAAAATATTACAATATAGGAAATTTCAAAAGAAGTAGTATAGAATTAATGACATAAAAATTATTTTAAAAGGGTAATTTATTGGATTTATTGGATAAGAATTATTTAAAAAGGGTATTTTATTGGGGTTTATTAGGTGTAGACAACTATTTAATCTACGCTTATGTGCATTTAACAAAAGTATGTTTTATTCTTAGAGATATATGTTGTTTATTTTTAATGGCCAGGAAATAAATAAAAGTATTGTTTCTGTAATAAAACATACTAGCTTTGATTGTTGATTCGTTTCGAAAACAAAAATGGGGAGAAATACAAATTTATAAAATCTTAGTGGGATTAATTTTGAAATTTAATATAAAATAAGAACTGCATAAATTTGTAAGTCTCAGAGAATTAGAAAATGCTACCTACTCAAAAAAAATATATTCTAGTTACAATGTTTTGAAATTCAATATTCATAGTAAATATAAATAATTGCGAGATAGAGATTTAAAAATAAATAACGTTTTCTAGTTCAATAATAAAAAAATAATTTTGGTATATTATAAAACATATTTGTTTTCGTAACTGTAAATGTGCTTTTGGGATAATTAAGGAAATTTGTATAAAAGATTTGTTTTTTTTGTTGGAAAACCTGAAATGTAAATAATATTTTTGTCATAGGATAATCAAAAGACGTTGCCACTGCACAAGAAGAAGAAAAAGAAAAAAGAAGAAGGAAAAGAAGAAAGAAGAAGAGGTCAACACCGTACTACCTTTGCCAGAGTCACCATCAGCACCGTTTCCAGGACGATCACGAAGTCCAAATCGTGATAGTTATCAAAATCCAGGACCGTACCAAGGGAACCCAGAGTTCCACGATTCCACGATCCACGGCAGAGAATTGGCCGAATTCCAGGAATCCAGAATCCAAGGCTTCAAAGAGACTGTTCCATCCAAATCCGCCAACCAGTACCACCAAGCTCTCAGAGGGCATGAGTTATACCGCCAATGGAGCTTGACATGATGTTGGGTCCATTTTGAGTCTGTGGGAGCCAAATCCACAGCAAGAAGAAAATGGAGTCAAATGCGGAAAAAAGGGACCAAAGAATTCATATGGAATGGACTAAGGTTCAATGAAAGAGGCCATTCCCAGTAATGAGTCAATAGGGACCTACCAGTAGCAGCCGTGTACAGCAGCCACGTACCGTAGCAGTCTCACAGTAGCAAGCCAGGGAAGCAGTCCAAAGTCAGAGTCTATTGAAAAATTGATAGACTACCGTAGCAGAAAGAACCCGTAACCTCAGCCAAAAGGGTTACCAGGTTTAGCAGCCCAAGGACCAAACCAGATCGGGAAGGGACCATTCCAGGAAGGTCAAGGATCAGGGGATGATGAGAGGTGACAGCCAGAGAGGAAAGGGTAGTTACGGTCAGCCAATTAAGAAGACCAAAGAAGATACAACTTGTGCAGTGAAGCAAGCGTGAGGTTATCATATTATTGTAGATTGTTTTAAAATTTTTTGTAAATTAGTTACATTAAGGGTTTTAAAAAGAATTGAACAAGTAGTTCAATTTTTTTTCGGTCGGGGGAATAATGTAATAATTGGCATTATTATTAATTGAAGAAATCTAAAGAATTTACCAAAAATTCTAAACAAGTATTTAATGTTTAAATTAAATAATTAAAAAGACACTTATGACAATGAAACAAACCTTCATTTTATTAATTTACATTGAACGTGACATTGTAAAATACAATCAACAGTCACATAAATTTTGGTTTATATAGAAAGGATCACTTGGGGGAAACGCTCAGTCGGGTTCGGACTAAGGTCCAGAACTTTCGCCCCTCGGGCGAAACCCTGGTTTTTTATTGTAAAGTAATGTGTAAAGTTTTTTGTGTACGATGTGAATTATGGGTAAATATTTTAACTTAATTTTGTTTAATAATAATTGATTAATTGATTTACATATAAATGCCAATTTTACATTTTCGTCCCGAATTATATTTTATGCTTATCTTTATTACTATTAGTTATAGTGCATTATTCTCTAAATGGAATTTTATTCATTTTTTCTGAAGACTATTTGTCAAGTTTTTTTATTTATTGTTAATATACATTTGTTAATGTTTTAATACTTATTATTAATCTCTCCTCCTTTCCCAAACCAGCAAAATACTCCGAGCATTTGAGAAGCCTCGGCGTTTCTATTCCCTTAGGACTAAAAGAGTCTAAAACTAGTTGCCAAGAACCGCTCGACATATGCTATTAAGGGATGTTTTTTTTTTGTAATTTTATTATTTTCTTTTATTATTTTATTTTGCCACTGGCGAATGGATGTTCCTTAAGGACTCCAGGACCCTTTGGCTGGTGACAGGCGCTGCCTTTATCCCTTAATAGTATAGTAACAGTAGCTAAAGACCTATCAGTAGTTGCAAATGGTCTTTAGACATAACTGGTTGTTACATTTGGTGACGAGCGTTGGCCTTTAGGATTAACTGGTTGTTACAACGCATGCGTCAAGTATCGTATTGTTACGCAGCACCCTGTATCGTACTGCGGTCATCATAAGTAAAGGTACGAGTAAATGAAGAAGATAGAATATTCCCGAAAAGTCTCGAAATGTCATTCCTTGTCAAAGAAAAGTCCAGATTGTTCGAGAAGTTTCCAGAAGGAGAGGCAAGCTATATAAGGCGACGACCTGACGTCAGAGTTTTAGTTTTATGATAGACGGTAAACGTTAATGTTATCAGCTTATTGTGTCAGTTGAATTGAGTTATTGTAAAAGTTGAGTTCAAATAAATTGTGATACCAAAAACCAGCGTAACAGT
Organism: Psylliodes chrysocephalus; assembly: GCA_927349885.1. Lineage (NCBI taxonomy): Eukaryota > Metazoa > Arthropoda > Insecta > Coleoptera > Chrysomelidae > Psylliodes > Psylliodes chrysocephalus. The sequence goes on from OV651814.1 coordinate 91,186,695, forward strand.
ATGCTTTTTAACGTATGCGACAGCTGAACCGTATTCTCGAGCCCCATACGTTAGATATGTTTCATGTCGTACGACTTAACGTAGAGTCGTTGATTACTTCAGGACATCAAACAATGAGAATAGAGAACGCCGTCGAAAATCTACTTTACCGACGTTATTACTGTCAACAATGTCAAATTCTTAAACATAACCTGCCATTTTAATTAGTTTAATCGGCGACGTTAAAATATATGGTTTATTTGTTAATTAAAGTTTATTGTGTTGAAAAAAGTGTAGTTAGTAATAACATGGATGATTTAGAGGAAATAGGCATTTTACACGGAATACAGAACATTATAGAGGCCGAAGTTAAAATGGATCTGCCACCTCGCACCTATAATTCTAGGGTGCATTTCAGTTAGGGGATCGACAATTTGTCAGAATGTATCGGTTGAGCAAACAGACTAAATTTCTGATTGATTTAGTGTCGCCCTATATGATGCAGACTCAGAGACCTTCTGCTTTAGATCCTAGTATAAAGGTTAGTGCACATCTATTGGGTCACACGTAAAACTTTCATTAAACATGGTTTTGTATGTCCTTATAGCATTAAAATTCTTTGCAACGGGGAGTTACCAGCCAGATATTGGATCAAATATTTTTTTGGCTGTTAGTCAGTCTTTTGTTAGTAAAGCTATTAATGAGATTGCAGACGTTTTAAATCGTCCAGAAATTTTTAATGCCTGGATTAAATTTTCTATTAATGAAGTGGATTTAGCTACCATACGTAATGGGTAAGTAAACAAGCGTAGGTGTGTGTAACCCAACGTTTATATAAATATTTCTTGTAGCTTTTACAATATGTATGGATTTCCTGGAGTAGTTGGTGCAGTTGACTATACGCATGTTGCCATAGTTCTTCCAAAAACTTATGATACTATTTATCCTGAACATATGTATGTTAATAGAAAAAAAAGCGTACCATTCGATAAATGTTTAATTGGTAACATATTTACAAACATATTTTAGAACTTTTTTTAACTTTTTATTGTAGGTCTGCGATTCAGAAATAAAAATATTGAATGTTAATACAAGGTATCCGGGAGGCAGTAATGATATGTATATATGGAATAATTCCAATATTAAGAATGCGATGGAGAACTTATATCGTATTGGACATACTGGGTATCATTTTTTATTTAAATGCATAGATAGAAATATATTGATGTGATTAAGAAAGTACTCTGGAAATAGTTTCAGATTGCATTCATGAACATAACTTAGAAACCTGTAGAAAAATACTGTTATTGAATTTCTAAATTTGGTTTTAAAACTTATTTCACTGTTTTTTTAGGTGATTCTGGATATACTCTAAGACCTTGGTTATTAATACCAACTGAGATTGAACCTCCTCCTAACACAAATGCATTTAAATACAATGTATGCCACAGATTAACCAGGAATGTAATCGAAAGATGCAATGGATTACTGAAAATGAGATTCAGGTGTTTACTTAAGCATCGCAGCTTGCATTACATCCCAGACGTAGCCTCAATAATTATTAATGCCTGTGTAGTGTTACATAATGTGCTTATAATAAAATATCCCAGATCCAGAAGCTGATGATGAAATTGACTTTGAAATCGATAATTATGATAATGAAGATCATATTAATAGAGGAGTAAGAGTTAACCCAGAGTTAGAAGCTGGTCGAAGAAAGCAAAGGCAAATAATGAATAGTCATTTTAGAGTTTAAGAGATACATTTTTATTTTAAATATATTTTTATTCGTATTTTATTGATTTTTTTTATGAAAATATGAAGTTTAGGTTTTATAAAGGTAGTTTCAAATTACTGCCCTACTGGTTAAATCATTTTCACAGAAAGCATGTGATTACATTTATATTTTGTATTCACGTATTTTTTAAATGTTTTATTTTTTTTTGTTATAAATTAAGTTTATTATTATTAATAATACATAAAAGGTAAAGTTATATATTATAAGATTGTCTAAAACTAGCGATTTAAATGTTCATTTTATTTCCAAATGAAATTCTTGGAAGGTACTTCTTGAATTGTAAAGTGCTATCTCTTGGAAAGTGATTTAGTTACAGATGTGACGTTCTTACAGTTGAAAGTTAATGTAAAGCGCTTTTCATCTGTTATGACGTATTTAATGAGCGATATCTTGACATTGCAAATTACTTTTTTATATTTGGATCACTGTATCAATAAAAGTTTGATTGTATCACATTTTGTTAATAAAAGAATTATATGAAATTACAAAACTAAAAACTAATGTATTGCTATAAAATATAATCAAAACTAAAACAAAATAATTCATTCAAGAATAACAGTCAAACTAAACTAGATATAGATTAGGATTAGGAAAAAAATGAACCTTTAGTAGGTACTTTCGTGTGAAAAAAAAATGCTTTTATGCATACAAAAATCATTTTTTGTTTGCCAGAATATTTAAAATTGAAGAGTTAACCCTGAGATTATCCTTCATAATCTTAAGATTTTCTTTAGCTACTTCCAAATTTTCTTGAGCTACTTCCAGCATTTTATCTTCATGCTTAATTTTGTGTCCTAGGTACTCCATTTTTTTAATATAATATTCATTTGTGAAATTATTTTGGTATTCTACTTGATTTACCATTTGTTTCGATAGCTCTAAAGATGTTTGGAGCCTTTGGCGTTTGGTTTTGCCCCCAGGGGCAGGTATGGTGTACGATTTGTGATCATCGGCGAAAACCTCACCATCAGTGCCTGATAAAGTGGGGGATATCTGATCATGAGCTCCTTCCTCAGTTCTTTCAATCTAAAAACAAAATTATAATTTAGTTTAATCCTGTATTATAGAGGTATCTTGTCATTATTAAGAGACTTATTTATCCAGGATTGTTATATGGATGTTATGCAACTGTAAAATATCGAACTACTAGGTTTCTGCGTTGCATAGTAGAACTGTTTGGGTACACCAAAATCAATAAAAACTTACGAAAAAAGTGTGGTTCATCCTGAACATTTTCATTGATTAATTCAAGTTGATTCATTTCTGTTGTGTCTTCTGTAAATTGGAATACAACTTTACTTTCTGGGATTTCTGGTATGCCCTCAATTTTTTTTGTGCTTATCATATCTAGGATCATTATATCGTCTTCATTTAAATCACTCTGGGGAAGAGTTCCTCCTCCAGTTTTTTGTGATGCTTTCTTGAAGTGTACGGCTTTGCTTGTAGCATTTTTTTTTTCATATCAGCCCATGTCTGAAAATATCAAATAATATAAACTAATGCACAAAAATAATTATTGTTTTGGTAGGTACACTTTAACAGACTTTAGAGCAATGTGTGACTATAATCTAGCGACTCTGTAAAGGGCCTCTATGGGGCTAACAGTCTCTTATGTTCAGTGATCAGCTACTCCATAAAATAAAGTTCACAACAAATTATTAATTTAAAAGCCTTTCTCCACATTCGCCAATCGTCTTTTTTTGGCATCTCCTGGTACGGCGTTTAATTTCACAGTAATTATTTCCCAGAGTGTTTGGGCATTTTTGAATGTAAAATCAGGACCAAAGGTACCGGCTCTTAATTTGGGGTTTTGTTCCATATATTCAATTAGCATATTTTTCTGAATGCTGTTTGTGGGGGCACTCCTTTTGGAAGGAGTGAAAAGTGACCGACTCATTTTTATTAAATTCAAAAACAATTTATTTACTAAATTCAAAAACAATTTATTTACTACAACACACAGTCACACACTAGCTTTTTCATTATTATTAAACTAATTTATAAAAAACAAATATCAAAAATCACGAATATCAGAAATGACAAAAAATGATGCCAACTGTAGAAAAAAAAAGGTTGAATATGCCTAAAAGTAGATCTTCTGTATCAAATTATGCTGGAAACAGCGCAATAATTTTGAATGTTCACATTTAGATTCAAGAATTGGTCTATTTCGACTGTGGGAGTCGATAGATCGCACGGGATGGAACCCATCGTACGAGAGAAACACCGGATCGTATGATTTTCAAGAATCGACCCCCAGGAATAGACCTTTTCATCACAATTTTTTTTTGTGCGCATGCGTCAGTTTCAGCCATCTTTTTCGTACTGTTTTTGTAAACAAGTATGTTAAAATGCTTACGTGAAAAAAATTATAATTGATAAATATTAATTTAAGTCTATATTCATTTAAAAAAAGGAAGAAAAAAGTAAAGTAATAATAAGTTTAGTGTCTTAATTGAAAAATACATTTTCACAATCAATTATAATTGTTATCTGTACGGAAAGGAACAACGAAACAGTGTTGTTATGTAAAAGTGATACACGGTATAAATCATTCAAAGGCAATAGATATTATTTTATAAATTTTCCAAAGCCTTAACTGCAATATCGTAAACAATTATCAGGCAAAATCCATATTAAAAGATATTCGAAATGTGCATTAAGGTGTGAAAAAATATGGTCGAAGTGACAACGGTTTTCGATGGATTAATGATGTTACTAAAGATACTTATATTTCACTGCATTTTCATGGAGAAAGTGGTCCAACAGAAGAAAATTCTCATCTGGTATTAAACAATATTTTTTTAATATTAAATACTACTTCGGTATACACATTAAATGATTAAAAATGTCATGTTGATCCTCAAAATAATAAATAATTTATTTTATTAATTATACTCGTGATTAACTTTCATGCTAATTAAAGTGTTTTTGCAAGTAGTAATAGTTGGTTGGCATAATTAATTAGAATAAAGTTATAATTATTATTTGTTTTCATTAATTTTTTACAGAGTTAAAAAGTATTGATACACCTAACCTCTCAATTAGTCCACTTTGTTCCTTTGTAACAAACATCCAAGACACTTCAACCTCCTTTTCAACTGCTCACAACTATGCGCTTCCACAGAGTTATAAAAAAGTTATTCACTATCAACGATTTTTTCTAATGATTAATTTTTCTGTAGAGATAACATTGCTTTCCCAGCCATTGTCGATCAAAACAGTACGAAACTTTTGAATTACCGCTATTTCAACATGGTGGTTGCGCTTGCGCTCATCACATGATGAAAAGGTCTATTGACGAAGCGGTCAATCGAGGACGGCACGCGACTGTAGCACTCCTGGTGGGCAATTTGTATTTAGCGGCAAATTTGAATTTCATGTATTCGTTTAACCACGATAATGGGAGACATTTTTTTATAAAACTTATTATTTTTTGGGCGTGTGTTAAATGTATTTAATTAGTAGATAATTACAAAATAGATTTTATGCAAAAGGTCAATTAAATTTGTGAGATACTAATGAGATTTCTCAACTTTCCCATACATTATTAACATGCCATAATAAAAAATGGACTATATTCAAAATTATGTTCTCAAGAGTAATTAGTATTTTTTTTAAACTTAGTGCTACAAGCTTTTTGAAATAAGAACTTTGAAACAAGAAAATATATTTTTTTTAAGAATGGATAGAATCAGACTAGAAAATCTATTTATTTAGAAAATTTAAACTCGATAATATGTCTTATTTATAGATTTTTGAAAATATTTTTAAATTAGTGATAAAATATTAAATTTAGAGTTTTTTTGTTGTTTTATCTTAACTATCGTTAAAATATTTACAATCGTACTATCTATACCACAAAAAAAAACAAAATTAAAAAAACTATTTTTATTAAATACTCGGATAAACAATATATATTTTTGTATTATAAATAGCAGTGGTTACTCCTTAAAGAATCAACATTTCGTTGATGTTCCATATCATTTTTAATGATAGTTTTTTCCTCGCTTGTTTGCTTTTTTAATGAATTTTTAATTATTGCTCTTTTCTTCTTGGTACCATGAAAACGTAATTGTTTTTCTGCATTTTTATTTGTGGGCTCTTTGGATGCATTTTCTGACAATTTATTTTCATTATTTATATTTGCAATGCTTAATACAATATCTAAAGCTTTTTCAAGTTTTAAGGAAGAACTTTCATCGTAACTATTTTCAGAAATGCATTTGTATATTAGGTCTAATTTCATTTTTAGTTTTAGATTGCGATCAATATCTTGCAGTTGACCATGTTGAGATGCAAATGTTTGCAACTCCATGTCTTCATTATTACTATTTAGTTGCTTTTGAGACGGTCCTGGCAATTTTCGCCCGATTTTGGAACATATTGCATGAATATGCTTACATATGTTGCCCTTTATAAAATTGTCAAGACATGTACATGTATATATATGAATACATATTATATGACAATATCTACAAACTAATTGACAGTAATCTTCTGGGCAAGTAGTATTCTGTTTCTTCACTAAATATTCATGCTTATTATGGGAAGATTTAATTTTCCAACTTAATGAGGATATCTCGGAAATATCATTAATTTCGATAGTGGTACTTTTTTTATGGCTGATGTGGATTAAATTAATTTTGTGTGTAGATTTTCCTTTAAGTGTTTTTTTTTAATCTTTTAAACATTTGGTCACGCACCATACACATTAAGCCTGTATACATTTGTCAATTCTTTTAGATTTCTTCCTTTCAAGATGTACAGTGAGCACCATAAGTCTTACCCCCTATCTAACTCATTACTGGAGTCTTGTTAGGAAAATGGCCGAGACAGGTCGATTTTTGTTTTCTACAATGTACAATTTTGTATGAATAGTTTACCCTTAATTTCGTCCCTTACTGGAGGGGAGCAACCCTTTCGAAAAATTTAAATGGCATGGAGTGGTGAGTGATAGCTCATTTGAAAGAGAGTTTTATTCTCTATTCAACCGTGTAAAAAATTTTGAAATTTGCTTCATTAATTCTCGACTAATTGTTGTTTCAAAATAACGGAAATTAACGTAGCGCACTCATCCTTAGAATTAAAATTCGGCCCTGCATGATTTCGGTTTTGGTTCAGACGTGAAGTAAGACTTTTTGCCATTAGAAGGTCACTGTTAGTTTAGTTGATTTTGTATTTTGTGAGGTTTTGTTATTTTTAAACATTAATAAATCAACACGTAATGAAGCAAATTTAAATTTTTTTTGCACGGTTGAATAGAGAATAAAACCCTCTTTCAATTGAGCCATGCCCCATGCCATTTAAATTTTTCGAAAGGGTTTCTCCCCTCCAGTAAGAGATGAAATTAAGGGTAAACTAATCATACAAAAATATACATTGTAGAAATCAAAAATCGACCTGTCTCGGCAATTTTCCTAACAAGACTCCAGTAATGAGTTAGATAGGGGGGGTAAGACTTATGGTGCTCACTGTATATGTTTTAATATGTTATGCATCGATTCTAAATACATATTAGTATTTATACCAAGTCCTTTACGGTAACAATATGCCCATTGGTGTGGTCTCTTCGAATAATAATCTGTAAAATAACTACCGAATGCTTTGGTTGACTCATGTGAATTAAAATTGTTTACAACTTGCAATAGCAATTCATTAAATTCACTTACATCTTGAGCTTCCATTAAACACCGTAATTGTTTATAAACAGAAACTTTTATTACTTGATCTCCCTGAATTTTTTGGGAAATGTTTGTTCTCCAGTTACGATCAACATGCCATATGCATAACAGCGGTTGCATAACTTGTGACCAAGCATTGTAAAATTCTGGCGCATCATCTGACATAAACACATCAGCTTCTAAATTATGACCAATTTTCTGTTTAATCAACTCAAAGAAAAAAGATAAAGTCTGTTTTATTAGAAAGTAGAAATGCTATCGGAACACCTTCCCCAAACTCATCAATAGTTAAAACTGTAGTCAACAGAAAATCATAGCCAGTAGTGCCATGTGTGGAATCTATACAAATTTTTTTATTTGCAAATTTTTGGGCAATTGATTGTTAAAAACTAGTCATAATTACTAAGAAAACTCTGTTTTTCAAAAATCTTTATATCAAGTTCAATGCCTTGTTTCTTGTAATAAAGAATAGGACACTCATTTTTTAATGTCTGCATATATTTCACCATTAGCTCTACACTTATCACGTCATTCTGATGGTACTGATGTCTCAAATTAAAGTCTCTTGTAATGTTTCTAAGATCTTGCCTACCCAGAAGATGAATTCGTTCCAAATAACTCTCTGGTTTTATACTATCTCGTATATCATTGAGAATTCTCTCAAAAGACACTCCCTCGTTAACTTTACCTGAAAAAAAAAAATGTTTCATTAAATTACTTAAAACCAAAATTGACTGCTTTAACAATCATAAAGGTATCATAGTGAACTTCAACACACCTGCAATTTGAGCTCTTTCCAAAGATGAAAGATTGATATGTTTCAAAGAACAATCATAACCAAAGTGAGGAAAAAAAATTGTTGCTTTATATTGTCCCTCTTTTTCAATTAACTCTATTGTGGATGGACAAGAATGAGTCAATTTGGTTGAGCCTTGATTACTTTTGACCTTTTTTGAAGGCATCCTTATAACGTGTTTAATTTTTTCTTGAACACGAGACCTGTGACAAACATAATATTCTTTTTTATGATCTGACCTGATCTTAACCCCTAAATTTTTGCAGTAAAAACATTTCATTTCTTTTTCTTTGTCAATTTTGATTAGTTAAATAGAATATTATACTAGGTAGAATTTACATATCACTTCTGTTTTCAAAATGCAGTTCTTGTTTAAATATATCAATTTTATGTTTATCAACCATATGATCTCTTAAATCTGCGTAGGATTTAAGTATCACAGAACAATAAACACATATAATTAAAAGGTGTCCGGTTCAAATAGGCTAAGTGCCAAAATTAAAAAGCCGAGATATTTTTAAAAACAATTTTTTTTAGGCCGTTTTGCAAAAGGTGCTATATACATTAGTTTAACTTTGATATTTTATCAGAACATACTAAAATATCATTTTAATTCAATTACCCATAAATATATTTCTTTAAATTTTCCGAAATTTTCATAAAGGGGAAAAAACATTTTAGAAACATGTTAACACATACGAAAAAAGTTAAATAAATAAAATAAAAGACTAAACTCATTCAAACTAAAGATAACCCTTTATTTAACATCAAAATAACAAAAAAGTAAACATGTTATAATATTTAAACTTATTTTAATAGCAAATTTCGATAGAATTCCCTGTTGTTCTTTTTCAAAAAAATCTATCATTGACTTCAATGATTTTTGTTTTGTTTTCTGATATCTTGCTTTCTGGAGCTAAAAGCTTCAAGTTTACGTTTCTTATATCGTTAATAGTTTTCTTTTTTTTTAGAACGTTTATCTTGTGCGTAGGTTCGATATCGCTGAAAGAGTACTTTACCTGTACTACAGTGGGACTTTCTTTATCGATACAAATCATAACAGCCTTACTAATATTTAGTTTTTGAATGTCAATGAGGTTTTCCGCGGCCTCTTTAAGATCCCAGAATCCATAACATGCCATATCTATAATTTCAAAAGGCGGATGATATTTCGCAGATCTAATAACATCATGTAAATCTCGAGGAATCATGGCTTTCAATACTTTTTTGCGCTTTTCTATAAGCGCAAAATCACGGTCACATTACATAAAAGAATGTCCACTAACCAAAAATGTATGCTGAATATTTTCAAACACTCCATGAGTGACCAAAAAAATAAACAAGAAAATCATAACTTTATTCTTATTTTGGCCTGCGCAGTTGTCAGTCCAAAAGACAAGGCGTTTCTGTTCAACTAGAGAACTATTTAAAAATCGTAAGTATACAAGAAGAAATCTCATTGCTTCCCCTTCCAGCCATTTCCTCGTTCCAGTTGCACATATATGCAGTGTTTGAGTTGCTACAATGGATTCCCAAGTTATAACAGCTAAGTTGACTCAAATAAAACATATCGCTGTGTGTTAAGGTAGGTACAAAAAGAACATGTTGTAAATCTACCGACAAACAACATGTCTGAGCTCCAGGCAACTGTGATGCAGCCACAGCCTCCTTCATTAAGTTTAAGACTTGTTCCGATTTTCGATGATAAATCTCCAGTTTTTGACGTGCTTCTAGGCTTGAGGATAGCTCTGCTTTTATTTCACATGTTAATTTGTCGCAAACTCTACATGTGTCACTCCTTGGTGGACGAAATTTTAAATTAGGAAATTCTTTTAGAAATACCTTGCGGTAGAAGCGAAATGAACAGTTTGAATCCGGATATTTTTCAATAAAAGCCTTATGCAATCGGCGTGTATTAAGTTCAGGACTGAGATATTCTTTAGTAGTTTGCGATCTCGAATAATGACTTTCTTGCCTGGGTAAAGAGGCAATATGTCTTATTACCATATTTCGATCATCGTCGGTAATTTTTTTTAACTTATGAGATGTTCGGTTATCTTTAAAAGTAGTGCGCCCCAGCTTTTTCTTTCTTATTATTGTCTCAAGTTTCATTTTCGTCAATGAAAAAATGTCCATAAATGTTTGTTTGCAAACTCTTACCGTCTGCCCCGTTCCATCAGGAATAGAATAAAAGACAGTACCTTGACGATGACTGTCCGCTGGATCCTCGTAGTTACCATGACGTCTCCTTCTCACTGGTCCCAGGCTTAAAAGGTTCATAATAAAAGTTCCTTGTACGTTGGAAGTTTCATTGTAAAATCTTTTGTGTAAATTTAGCTTTCTTTCATAAGTAACATTTTTACAGGAATGGTAGCATTTACACGATACCTGAAATTAAAGAAAATATTATAGTTCTAAGTATTTAGGTATATTAAGGTAAGTATATTGTATAAATAAAATGTGATTTTATGAACCAACCCCTTTTGTATACCTTAATATACTACTTTATTCCATGCATTTAACTTACCTCTTGTTTAGGTTCTGCCTTTTTGGGTGTTGTTTTATTACGCCGAGTTTTATATTCCAGTCCTGCCACTTTTAATTTTTTTTGTTCATCCCTGAAGCGACCACTACCTCGTTTTCTTTTATTCTCCATCACAAAAAGTTAAAAACATCAAACACTTGCCCACTGAATTAAAGATTATTTTCCAATAATCAATAAATACTTCTGTGGCACTTAGATTATTTGAGGCCGTCAGAAGCAGAATGGCCTAAACCCAAAAAGATAGTTTTGAGATAAATTGAAAAGAAAATTTGTATAATTTTTATGTGTATTTTGTTCTGAAATCTGTCCAGTGTAGAGTATTGTTATTGATTAAAATATTAATAACATAAATACTTATTATCTCCATGAATTTTTTTTTGAAATTGGCTTGTAATTAAGAAAAAAAATGTGGGATAGGCCGTTTTGTCTTCGAGAAATTTTTACCAAAAATTTTAGGCCAAGTTTAAAATAAGGTAATAATTGCAAAAAGTAGCACCCAAAATATTTTATTGGTCCCAAAAACAACTAATGTAACAAAATAAAGTTTACTTTACTGGCCCAGATTCTCCTCGTTTTCATCATCCAAAATAATGAAGTCTTCCGATGGATTTTCTGTTGTTTTCAAACCTTCATAAAAATTATGAAAAATCGGGGGAATGTAGTTGCATAGCTCTAGCAGATCTTTTTTCTTTTTTGCATCTATTTGGTGACTATTTAGATACAATAACTCCAAGGGTCTATTCAATTGTGCAGGTTTTCGTTTTGCTATATCCACAACCATGAAGTGCACCAGCTCATTATTGGAGTATTTAAAGTATATTTTAAAAGGGTGCTCTATCTTAAACTGCAGCCACTGCATTTTAAGCCACTCAACTTTTTCATGTTCTGTTGTCCAATGTCTATTAGTAATTTGGGTTTTTAATGTGTTTGTAGAAAAAAAGTCATTACTGGTCATAGCCACAATATTAAATGGCTTTTTTTTTCTGGCATCTTTAATTACAGCAGTCCAGTCTTGAGGAAGGAATATGTTTTTGTGAAGCTTTTTCTTTTTTTCGATTAAACCAAAGTCTTGGTCGCAAGGCAGAAAAGTGTGGCCACTTACCAAAAACTTATGATCGATTTGATTGACTGTAAAGCCTGGAGAACTTACAATGTAGTTACAGATAAGCGCGAGTTTTATATTGCGGTTTTGTCCTCCACATTGGTCAGAATACATAATTAATTTTTTTGACCTCACGTAATGTTCGACATAGTGCAAAAGACATGATCCAATTTCATCTGGACCTCTGGAAGCGATGGATTCATCCCACAAATACATGTGGACTTCATCTGTTGCCAAGTTATGTATTCCTAAACAGTATGTCCATAGTTGCCTCTTATAGTAAGCGACTCCTGTGGACAACAGTGGAGTTGGCAAAGTTTTCATTAAATCGAAAGCTATAATAGTAATATTTTTATCAGCTTTTGCTAATTCCGCATCTGCTGTCATTCCATCTCTTGCACTATCTGCTTTCCGAAGATGTAACTCATGTTCAGTTTGCTTCTCTTGTTTATCAATCTCATTGTCCATGGCATCAATTTTAATTTTAAATGAATCACATTTTTTACAGGAATCTGTAATTGGAGCATGAAAACAAAGATTAAATTCTTGATTGAAAACATTTGAAAAAACATACTGTGATACAGCTTCAACAACTTCATTTTTGTACATGTTATAAATTTTTCCCAAACTAAGATCTGGAGCTAAATATTTTCTGTTTGGATTTTTTTTCCTTGAATAATGTGATTGATATGCAGGAAATTTATTGATAAAATCCTTAACTTCAGCGATTTTCAACTCACTGGTTTTATTTGGTGGTGCATGTTTACCACGTTTATCACTTGGAGGTGGTAGGCCAGAAACTTTGGTTTTTAAAATTCTAGTGAGTCTACCATCAGAAATTTTAAAAACTTTTTTGAAGAAATCTTTACATACCTTCACTTTGCCTCCATTTTCACATGTTAAATGGTATAATCTTGTGTTTGATCTCCTAGATGGATTGTTGTCCTTTTTGTAGCTTCTCTGCTTTGTTGCAACATCTATTAAACCATATACGTATGCTGTTTGTAAGTTATAACTTTCAAAGTTATAGAAATGTTCAAATAAAGTTCGCTGGCGGTCAGCATTTATTTTATCGCTGCATTTGTCGGAACATGAACAAACTATTTCTTGATAGGTTTTAGGCTGAACTAATCTGCCCGTGGAATTCACATATTCTTCTCCTTTTAAACGTTTCGATTTCGCTTCTTTTCTCTTCCAATGAGTCTCATGCCGTAGACGTTTTTTTGGTTTAACAGGATTATTTTCCTCGACATCTGTATTTTCATCTTCATCCGCTGAAAATAAATAGTAGTATACATGAAAAGAACCAAAAAATTAAGGTTTATTATACACTACCGCTGTCTACTGCCTCCTGAGTTGTAGATTCATCTCCACTAATATTCTCAGCTTCCGAAAGATCACTAGGTATGTATTCAGAGCCTGAATCTTCGTAGGGTTCGTCAATATCTAAAAAAATAACCTTTTTTTCCACCATCACATACAAATAGAAAAACAAATTTAAACATTAAATAAATATCTTACCAGTATTATTGGCCGAACTATCCATATTAATTTTTTTGTTACTAAAAATAGTTTAACGATCTTTTAGATAAACACACCCAAATAGAACGACTCACTTTTTGCAACTGTTTACGATTTGTTTATGGTGCCTGTGGGTTAGGCCGATTTACCCTTACAGTAATAAATAATATTCACGAAGCCAAAACGTAACCTATGGCGGCATCTATGAAATAGTAGCGAAATGCGGCTTAGGCTGTTCTGCAGTCGAAAGTTATGAACGAAAGGAGAAGTTTACAAAAATGATCTGAAAATTGCAAAATTGTGGCTTAGGCCATTCTGCTTCTGAGAGCCTCATTTGTACTGAAACATCATGTCATTTTTGAACCACGCCAACTTTACAATTTTTTTATAACCTTTCTAGTCAAGCTTGGCACTTAGCATTTTTGTGGGACATAACTAATGGTATATATAATGTTTGTATCGACAAATCTCAAAATTTAAAATTTTGGCACTTAGCATGTTTGAACCGGACACCCTTCAATTGTATTTCTGGATCTGTAGGTAGAAGTAGAAAACGTCTTTTTTTTTGTGAACGTTTCTCATATGGACATAGAGAGTTTTACGTTGAAAAAACTTTTTATCGCAATCCGAACACTTTATTTCAACCACATCCATTTTAAAGAGTATAAAATTAAAATATCAACAAAGGTAACGTACATTTTTCCATGCCATACTCCTTGAAGGAATATGTACCCCAGATAATGTACTTACCAATTTTTTGTTGGCTTTCCTGATTCTGCACACGATGCAAGGAAAAGTAATTTAAATACAGTGGTTTGGTTACTGATCTACAGACAGTTTATTGAAAGTTTGTGTTGGACTAGCCAATGATGAAAAACTACTAGACTAATCCATTAATTCATAATTAAGCCTTTAATTAATAAAGCGTTCAGATTGTGTTGTGCACCTCGGCCGTATGGTCTTTGTTTGGCCTAACCAGAAGTTGCTTGGTCTCGGCTACACCTTGGCCACACATATTTGATTTGGCCAAAAAATATCAACTTTACGGCCTTGGTACAGAATATATACGCAGTATCACTTTATAAGATCGTTTTTGTAGGTCTTGAAATATTCCCAGCTGTATCAGAACGTAACCAGTATTACATTGCTCCCTCGATTGATAGGGGGTGAAATTATATAATAGCTAGCTCAGGTTTATAAATTTCATCTGGAGAGTTGGGAGGTAGAAAAATACATTAGGTAAACTCTATTTACTGATGTTTTCGCTCAATTGCTCAAATAATGGTTTTGTTACAGAAATAGAGTGTGTCTATATACAAGGTGTTGCCAAAATTGCGGACTATCTGACAAGAAATTAACACTTTATTTACAATTTATATACATGCAAGGGTCCCTATTTACAAGGCTCTTACCCCTCAGGCCCAAGTAGTACTACTTGTTTACATCGAGTAGATGAGTAAGTATTCTTTTATTTTAATTCTATGAAATTATTATGCAGTTCTTTTAAAAAAATATCTTTATTTGTACTAATCTAATTTCTATATATGTATGATTTAATAATTAACCCTCAAATCGTTTCCGTTTTAGGGTGATTGTGGCCTTCCAAAGATAGCAGGTTAGTTACATGTAGGTAGAAAAATGGAGGGATCTTACTTGTGTTCTAGAAGTCTCCTAGATGTATCGATGGGGGCAACAGACAGCACTGTAACATTTGCAAGCCCAAGAGCAGCCAATAAGCGGAAGTAATAAGCTCAGGAGTACCCTGTCTAGCAGACAAATGCAGTCGAAGGTGATAGTATGATAATGGTAATGCAGAATAGTATTGTAACTATAATAGGCCTTGTCTAGCCGATAAAAGCAGTCGAAGATGATGCTAATGCAGAATAGTATCGCAACTATAACTAATAGGCCTAAAAGCATAAATAAAGCTAGATAGAGGTGCATGCAATTTAAATTGTGTCTGGGTGACTTACCAAGTAAGGTAGGGCCTTTTCTTTTTAAGTATCGCAAATCCACAATGCCTGAAATACAAATCTTCTTGATTTTACAAGCAATACTTATAAGTAATTTTGATAGACTCCCTTTTAGGAGTGGTAAAAAATCCAAAAATATTCGTTAGATAAAACACAGACCACATGGCCCAAAAACCAACCAAAAAGGAAATGACAGAGAACCCAGAGAGATAAAACCTCAGACACCAAGTAGAAACATGTACCTGATTAATAAGGCTAAACTGCCAATAAACAGCTTAATTATTGACCTAATTAATTAAATTACACTAAAATGAAGAAGAGAACAATTATTACAAGGTCGTGGCCAAGATTTGACATTAGCATGTAAATAAACAATCTACATATGTATAGGTTAGATTTTAATAAATGGATAAAAGTATAAAAGTCTATTAATCTTGTTGAATACTATTTACAAATTTAGGTAATTTTCTTTTGTTCGTGTTATACATAGATTTCAAGTAATTAAGTTGAGAAAATTAGTGTAAAAATATAATCTTATTTTTGAACTACTACTACATACCTAGTAGACTGGTTTTTTATATAAATGTTTAGGTTAAAAGATTACTTTTGTATGACTAGATGCATTTGTATACCTAGATGTACAAATATTTTATTTTTAGGGACACTGGCAGATTAAAAATACAGCATAGGAAACACTACAGAACTCAGTAAGGCCAGAATTAATATTCATTTGGAATTTTCAAATGCTGATGGAAAATATTATAGCATGTAAATTGCTACAGTATTTCAAGAACAGTTGGTATTATCAAAGTGTGTGTGTATTTTAAATAATGATGTTCTTGAAATTGATAATAGTACAAGATCTGTAAGTAAGGTCGACCTTCACCTATCTGTTTAATGGATGGAAGTTTTTTTATTAAATAATATATATTTATAAATATACCGCAAATGAGTTGCCTAAGAAAATACGGTCATGACTATTTATTTTCTTAAGGCTCGATGACACTTGGCTAGTTTACGAGCTACAAGCCAGCGAGTTTTCTAGTAGCTTGTAAACTCGCCCCGTGTCATCGGCTTTTTTACAATCTGCTAGTCAACTATCCGATTGTAAAAACGCTGCTAGTAAAATAGAAAGCCGGGCTAATTTACTCGCCACTCGCAGGCGTGTTGGCTTGTAAGCTAGTTAACTAGCCGTGTGTCATCATCGCTGCTAGTAACTAGTTGCGAGTATCTTTGCGTTTTGGCAGTTGAAAGCTAAAATGTCGACGAAAGTAGTTCGCGCGGGAGTAATTATTTTAGCAAGTGTTATCAAGAAGGATTTACAACGAAAACAAAAGAAAAACTTGAAACAGAAAAGAAAATGGATAAGATCATGGATAGAAAAACGCGATAAATATGGTGCTTCTAGCCGTTTATTGAGAGAGTTGAAGGACGAAGATCCTTTGGCTTATAGAAATATGTTGAAATTGAACAGTTCCAAATTTGATGAGTTACTGCAGATGGTAAATGGAATGCTCAAAAAGAAAGATACGAAAATGAGACCGGCAATACCAGTAACCACGAAATTGGAAATAACATTACGTTATCTAGCCACGGGCGATTCTTTGAAGTCTTTGGAATACCTGTTCAGAGTTCCGGAATCAACTATTTCGAAGTTTTTACCCGAAGTGCTAACATCAATTTCCTGCGCCCTTCGACCGTTCATTGAGGTGAGTGAAATTAAAAATTAAACATCAGTTTTTAGAAAATATACAATTTATTTGACAAACATTTATGTTGTGTTTCCTCCGAATGTATTGATTAGGACCTGCTGCAAAACATCCCCATCGTCGTTGTGCATCGATGATGCAGAGGTCGAAGCAAATGAGTCATCTGAAAAAGGTGAAAACACACTATGGACAGATTGGGGGGCCTCTTGCTGTAAAGACGACAGCTTAGCATTAATAATTGAGTTTTGGATTTCCTGCTGCACCAAAATGGCCTGTCGCTGTGGTAGGAGACGCAGCTCAGAAGCCACAAATTTCCCAAACTGGTCATAGGGCTTCTCATCGGACGACTCCTTGGCAATTTCATTCAATTTTTTTATAGCTTCTGAAATTTCATTTGATTTTTCTTCAATTCTCGGTCGTTTTTTAGCTCTATTCCTTGGTGTCGGGGGTGGTCCCATATTTTCAGGCGACTTAGAACGTTCTTGTGATGAGTCCTCGTCATTTTCAAACTCGACACTTTTATTGTCTTCGTCTGGTGGTGTGGCTTGACTGCTTTGTGACAGTTCCTAGAAAATAAAATAAACCTATAATTTTTGTTTGTTCTCAGGTCCCTAAAAAAGCTAATGAATGGAAAGAAATAGAAAATAAATTTGTTCAGCGTTGGAATTTTCCTAGATGTTTTGGTGCAATCGACGGGAAACACGTTATAATTAAGAGGCCTCCGTGTTCCGGTTCAGTCTACTTCAATTATAAAAAAACCTATAGTATAATATTATTTGCTATGGTTGATGCCGATTACTGCTTTACGTATATTGACGTAGGTGCAAATGGTCGAGCAAGCGATAGTGCTATATTTAGAGACAGTACTTTGAATATTGGAATAGAAAAGGAGACTCTTGGTTTGCCTGAATATGGCGTTATTATAGGAGATGATGCTTTCCCTTTGAGGAAAAATCTTATGAAACCATACAGTAAAACAGCTCTTAGTCCTGACCAAAAAATATTCAATTATCGTCTTTCCCGTGCCAGAAGAGTCGTAGAAAATGCTTTTGGCATACTAGTATGGCGATTCAGAATATTTTCAAGACCGATTGATTTGGCACCGGAAACTATCGATAAAGTCATTTGGGCTGCCTGTAGCCTTCATAACTGGCTACGAAAGACTGATCCGGGTAACTACATGCCACAACAAGCAGTAGATAGAGAGGACTTGAATACTGGGAATATCACACCTGGGCTTTGGAGGGAAAATGCTGGCATTGTGCAGCCTATTAATCACCTAGGAGGAAACCATTACAGTCGAACTGCTGAGGAGATCACAAAAGCATATGTTACCTACTTTACAGAAGAAAATCCTCTGCCTTGGCAATGGGAGAAAGCTGGACTCAAAAGAGATGGAGAACGGTCTAAGTTTTAATATGTATTATTATATAATAAAAATATATTTTACTGACGTAATTTGATTGGCTGCTTCTTGTGGCCACAACCTCTGCCAAAAAGTTTGCATCTTTGAACCATGCTAACTTTGGCGTGTATACTTCTTCAGTA
Organism: Psylliodes chrysocephalus; assembly: GCA_927349885.1. NCBI lineage: Eukaryota > Metazoa > Arthropoda > Insecta > Coleoptera > Chrysomelidae > Psylliodes > Psylliodes chrysocephalus. Next base: position 91,205,350 of record OV651814.1, read on the forward strand.
CCACAGCCACTTTTCTTAGATTTCTCTATTTTATTTATTTCTTGTCTGTAGACGTCCTTAATTGATTTTATTTTGGTCTTTAACTGCTTGACATCCATACCCACAGTTAGCTGTTTCTCATTAAGTTTCTCTAGGAGATTCTTGAAAATGTCGTCCTTTATTTTGGTGTTGGAATAGTCTTTATCTTTTATATTCCACAGAATCGGATACTGCTCATATATGTTTAGAAACTCTACGATACCACGCGTGTTCCACTTCATTGTTCAGCGTAAAAAACACGGTAAAACGTAAATAACACGTCACGCAAAACAACACGAGGATTCAGAAAATAAACAACGCGCCCACGCAAAACAACAAACACGAGATTTCAACTTGATAGCTAGTTAGCTACTGAGCTAGTAGAACCTTCTGTATGTCATCGATACTCGCTTACTCGCTGACTCGCTAGCTTGTAAACTCGCCGACTAGCAGCTTGTAAACTAGCCTAGTGTCATCGAGCCTTTATAGTAAAAAAACGACACCCTGTAAAGTACTCTCCAGATGTTTCGACTGGTAGACTCATATTTTGAAAGAAATGGATTATTCGTTCGTCCATATTTAGTTTCAACTCCTTTCTAGAATTTAGAGCTACTACAGATGCATAACAACGTGTTTGATATGATCTTTTCATGATATAATTAACTCATTTTCCACCAGAATCTCTGGAAATAACGGCGTGATTTGCTAAATACCTAACAAACGCCATTACTTTATCGTATAAGGGTCTATTTCATATAATGGGACAATTCGATGATGAAAGAGTTAAAAAAAAGTTGTATTCAAAGTTAAATTTTTAACTTACTGTACTTTAAATAGTTTTCCTAACACAGAACACAACTGGCTGCGATAAATATCGTGGAAATATTTTGTTATTACACTTAAAGAAAAGCGACCTGAAAATCGTCATTTCAGTAACGGAGCAAGAATAAAATACTGTTAATTGAATAACTTCGCTGTGATGATATAAACTGTTCGTACTGGTAATTTTATGTTTACTATTTCGCTCATGATTAAAATTGTTAGTCATTTTTCAAATACTCTTCGAAATAGAGACAAAATATGCCTTAGCCTAGCCCTACTTTTTATAAAAAAAAGCATACGTGATTTTATGATATCTGCCTTAAAAAATATTTACAATAAAACTAAGTTATAGTACGTTATTGTATTGCTACAATGAAGAAAAAAACTTTAAAGTTACTAAAATATGGAAATACACGAAAATAAAGCAGTTTCTGAAATGAAAAAATGTTACCTAAATGACGGAAATCTTAAAGGAAAAAACAAAACATTATATATTATTTTAAATCAAAACTGAAAAATATATTACCAGAAACAATATTTTTGGCAGAAAAAACTTTGCATATAAAAACTTCGAGTACGTTTAACTGAAAAAGTTTTAAAATACATTTGGTGTGGTAAGATCATAAACAATGTTTACACTTAATGCCGTACAGGTTTTCTGTGAATTTGAAAGGTCAACTAAAACATAATCCACTTCTTATTTGATAGTTTTGAGGAAACGGCAGAATAACCTGATTAGAGATAATATTAATTTCCAGTTTCTTTGGACAAACTGCCGTATCTGTTTTTAAAAGTTAAGGAAATCCAACCTTGCTTACATAAAGACTATTTTCAATAATAACTCTTATTGCACACTACATATTATAATAACGTAAAAGGATAAGTTTATTAGGACGAAATTTCTGCGCCGATTCTAAATCGGGTGTATCTGGTAATAAAAATGAAATGGGTCCTCTTAAAACGTACGTTTTCATTGTCTTTAAATTTATGTGATATCTCTATAGATTAAATAAGGAAAATTTAATAAAAACGTTAATATAGAAAAGTAAAAATAATTAGTGCAGCATGAAGACAATGTTTAAAATAGGATACTATTTTGCTTGGGAAGCAAACAGACATTTGACGGTTTTAAACTGCAGTGAAAACATTGACCATATGGGCAAGAGAAGCAGCTAATGCCCATATTCACTGTTTTTCGTTTAAGCGTCGCTTAATTAAGCTAGGCTGTAATATAAAGCTTCATTTAAATGTTGATACTATGCACTGTAGAATATTAAGCTTCGCTTTATTAAACCAGTCAGAAGTTTGGCAAAATCTAAAAAATTCTAACATTTCTGCAAATTTTGTGTTCTGTGTTTTGTAAATGTGTACTCTAACCTAACTGTTTTGTTCTGTTACTATACTGATCACGTTTTTTCATTAGTTTTATTATCAGTTTTTTATTAGTTTTTTTATCAGTTTTTTATTAGTTTTTTTATCAGTTTTTTATTAATTTTTTTTTATCATTTTTTATCAGTTATATCATTTTTTTATAATTTTTTATCAGTTTTTTTTTTATCAATTTTTTTACCAGTTTTTTTATCAGTTTTTTTTACTAATTTTTATCAATTTTTTTATCAGTTTTTTACCAGTCTTAACAGTTTTTTTTATCAGTTTTTTTAATAAATAAGTAATATGAGTACTTCACAAAAAGTCCGAGTTCCTAATTTTACAGTCATTGAAAGAGCTCGACTGATGAATATAATTGCAACTAAGCACGCTTCCATTATAGAAGATAAAAAGCAGATCGAGCATCATCTGTATTAAAGGAAAAAGCCTGGCAAGCTATTGAGAATGTTTGTAGAAGTTCTGTGTCACTTAAAAAGTGCTATGAAAATATAAAGAAAGAATTGAGAAAATCATTAGCTGAAGAGCGAAAAGAAACTATGTTGACGGGTGGTGGGCTTCCTCCAAAAATAAAAAAAGACGAAACCGACGAGGTTCTTTTATCGATACTCAATAAAAAAAACATTGATGGGGATCCATAATCCTTACGACGATGATGCTGATGAGTCAGTTATTGAGAATCAGAAAACAAATGAGGTTACACTGGAATATGTAAATGCAGTAGATGTACTTGAAAATAAGGCATCAACTTCACAAACAATAGAGGAGGTGCAGGTAAAGTCTCCTTCTTTTCTATAGCTGTATTTATTTAGATAATTGTATATATAGAAGATTTACTTGTACCTTGTAGGTAATAAATTATAATGGCACAGCTTATTAAGTTATTGAAAATTGTTTTCAGAGCATTGACAGTGAGGTAGTAACGGAACCTTGGAAAAAGTATACACCAATACAATTACAGCCACCTGTGAGTGCCCCACTAGTGCCTAGTGAAAACAAAGTGGTTAGTTATTTTTTAATGCTGAATTGATATTCAAAATCACTAATATCACCTCTTTCATATAATTTCAATTAGTATGTTTTAAATAAAACATTTTTTTAGACACCCGTAACAGTCATTAAACCTATGACGTCCTCAAATATTGCAAAAAAATATGTTCTGTTGCTTGACAAGAGGCTACAAATAGTTGATACACAACTTAGTCATATTAAAGTGGAAAATAAACTAAAAATAAAAAAATGAAAATTGGAAACGGAGATACTTGAAATTGAATTAGCCAATAAGAGTACTGGAGTAGCGTTTTTTTAAATATAAAGCAATAATTCAATTAAATGTAGACAAAAGCATAGTTTGAAGTCTTAACCATCGTTTGGCACCGTTAATTATAGTTCAATGTAGTATGATTTGATTTTATAAAAATTTCAAAATTCTTGGTACAATTGTTTAAAGGTGCCCCCTTGCGGGGCACCTTTGAACGTGGTGGGGGCACATTTGAACAATACTAAAAGTACACAGTTTTCAATAAATCTGTACTATATTTCAAAGTAAAAGTTTAATATCAAGTATTTATTATCAAATACATACAATAAAAAATAGAATAAAACAAGTGTTTGATAATGTATAACGTACTACCTATCGAATATTGTACATTGATTAAAGTAAAAGGAAATGAGAGACTGTGTTCTATCAGTCCCTTTATTATTTAAAGGAGCTGACAATTTTCGAAGCATATCTTCGATTTCAACAGTTGAAATATCGTCAATGAGGGGAAAATAAAATTTAAATCCCTTTCGTCTTAAAAATTTAACTTGTAATTCATCACCATTTTTTTCCATAATCTGTCCAACGAAGTGCACGACTGTTTTTTTTTGTAGAAAACTTTACAACAATAAAGTCTTCAACAGACAAATCTTCATTTTTCGCTTAACAATCTTCATCCAAAGAACCTTCGGATAATGGTCCATCCGAATCATCATGGACAGAGAATGAATCGTTAGAGCTGGATATTTGATCGGGAATAAAAACTTTCTTTGTTACCTTAACTTTTTTATTTTTGTCAATCCTTTGTTGCTCTAATGCATTTTTTTCAGGTGTTTCCGTGAGAATCTTTGATTTTCCCCTTTTACGGCCACGGGAGTTTTCTTCTCTTGGTGGTGCTTTAGGAAACGGGCGTATAGATTCGACAGATACATTTAACGAGTTGTCAGATGGTAGTAATAAGTTGAGTGGAGCTTCAGGAAAGGAGCTGCATGTTGGAATTTCTTGGAGTGGCAGACTTATGGGAACTGACTCTTGATGCGGTGGAGATAATACATTGGGCCTGTCAGTGACATATGCAGCGTCAAAATCTTCATCGCTAAAGGCATTTCGATCAAAAGGATATATTCCTGGTTTACGAAATCCAGCAATTATGTTTTTTAAACTAAACGAGTTTTCAAAAGATTTACCAGCCAGATAAGCAACATTATGGATTGTTATCGTTTTGCCTGGATTTGAAAGCATCCAGTGATTTTGAGCCACTTTATACTTAGCCTTAAATGGGCCCATGACCGATACATCTAATGGTTGCATCCGGTGAGTGCAATGAGGTGGGAAGGTTACCATCACGATTCCTTTGCATAAATTACAGCTTCCAATGAACAGTGGCTCTCATGGTTATCCATAAAAAGTAAGATGGGGTCTTGTACGGAACATCTCGTATAGCTCACTAGGTGCTCAAGAGTTTTCAAAAAAAGTGCTGCGTTCATCCACCCATTGCTTGGACTGTTCACTAGACCTAAGTTGCCTGGTGGAGCACCTATCATGAAGGTTTCATGAAATCTGGTCCGCGGGAAAATAAAAACTGGCGGTATAGTATTTCCAGATGCACTCACTATTTCCACCATAGTGACAAGAGTTCCCCGTTCACCTGAAACAGCCTGCCCCACCTGCTTCACCCCTTTTGCTGCAATAACATTTGGCGCTTGCACCACTGTCGTCACACCTGTTTCGTCAAGGTTAAATATTCTTTCGGGTTTGTAAGGATATTTTCCAATAGCGCGGGAAAGGTTTTCGTAAAAGGCAATCACATTTGTCTGATTGAAACTAGTGCCTCTTGAAAGACTAGTATTTTCTGGTTTTCGTAGAGAAAGGTTTTGATGCCTTTTCATAAAACCTTTTACCCAATATATACCGGCTATTTAGTTCTCGTTCCACTTTTCTGGAAATTTTCGTTCAAGTTTCAATGCATATTGATAAGCTAGACTTTGCAGGATTTTATAGGTTAGTCCGTTGTTCACACGAGAACATTTCAAAATATAAACAACCAAAAGTTCTTCTTGTTCCTTTGTAAAAACCTGTCTGAAGCTATGTTTAGATGAGAAATGTTCGCGACTTTCTCGTGGAGCATCACAGTCCCCTACTTTTTTTAGACGGTAAAAAAGTGAAGTGTGGGTAACACCATAAATTTCAGCAGCCTTTCTTAGTGTTAGCTCTTTTTTCTTAACAGCTTCCATAGCTCTTTGCATATCATCTTCTTTGAATTCTGGCTTAGATCTTTTCTTTATATAAGTCCTTACCATTGTATAAATCTGAAAAAAAGTAATACCTATTTGGGTATATACACACTATTTAGCTTTTATGCTCTATACAACACGTAATGCATATTTCTTTGTGCATATTATCATGCAACAACACTTGTTCAATTGTGCCCCAGGTAGCAACAAAATAAATACCATAAAATAAAAAAAAATTAAGTGGACCTACCTGTATATTACTAACAACGTAATAATTCTTAACAGTTGGATATGCCGTGAAAATTAAATAATAAAAGAAACACACAATCTGTAGATTGAAATAACAAAAACTGTTCACTCGATATATTACAAATTAGCGGCGTTAAAAAACAACTGTACGTTGTACCGGCTCAAATTACTAACTGATCATAATATTTGTTTCTAGATGTCTTTAAGAATATGGACATTGTTGCCAAACCGTTTAAACGAAAATCTCCAACTGGCTTAAGTTACAGTTAATGTTCAAAAGTGCCTTCGTTCAAACGTGCCCCCCTCTCCCCTATATATTTTTTGTATTGACTAGTTTTTTTTTAAATAAAGTGTTTTTTGCTTATATTGTAAGTTTTCTACTTCGAAATTACCTACATAGTTACAGTGCACTTAATACATTCCTAGCTTATTTTTTCCTGTGGAATGATTTGCAACACAAAATGCCATTTTCTACTGTGTACCAAGAATTTTAACGGCTGTGAAAGAAAAATGTTTTACAATAATAATTTTATTTAAAAAACAATTGAAAATACATATTTTCTGAAACAAAAATATTTTACAAATACAAAAATTAACATACTTTTATTATAAATTCGCAAAATAGGTATTTACAATATCATTCCGAAAACCGTACATTACATTTTCATGAAGATTGATTGCGGGTACTTGGACTTGATTAATTAAATAATTTAATTGGTCTATGTTTATGCATAGGGGGGGTGGAGGCACATCTTCATGCATATTTAGAGCTATGCTATGCAATACTGCTGTTGCAACCATTACAGAAAGTGCAGTATTTAAATTGCACCTGAGTCCATAACACAAAGCTGGAAACCATCTTTTGTATACTCCATTTGTCCTTTCAATGCAATTTCTTGTGCGAATATACAACTCATTGTATAGCTGTTGTGCTCGTGTTACAGGTTGTGTAAGTGGTGTTAGCAAATTTGATTTCAGTCCATACCCACTGTCACCTAAAAAAAGTTATTGCTGAATTATTAAACTTTATACAAAAAGGCACATAATATACTTACCAAGCAAAATACCATCTCCAAATTTTCCACTTTCAAACCTAATTCTCAAGCGACTATTGTTAAAAATTGTGGCATCATGAGCAGATCCAGGTCAACGTGCTACAATATTATTTATTTTTAGTCCACTATCACACACTAATTGAACATTAACAGAAAAATAGGATTTTCTATTTCTGTAAATCTCTCTATCATCTCCACCTAAAAAAATATACATGTGATCTTGTTGTTTCAAAGGGACAATGTAAACTAACCTGGTGAACGGATTTTAATGTGTGTCCCATCCACACATCCTATAACACGAGGAAATCGCATTACCTCGTAAAAGTTGGTCTGGCATGACAGTATTTCTTCAGGAGTACTTGGCATTTTAATAAATTGATTTCGAAGGCTAGCAATAGCTGCAGATACTTTTGTTATTATACGGGAAACAGTACTTTGATCCATATGCATAAAATCACTAATATTTATTTGATGAGCACTACTTGCATAAAACATTAAAGCAGTTAAAAGTTGGTTGATTGGAGATACGCTATTGTTTCTAAAAAATATATATTTATATACCTAGTAAAAGGCAGTCTCTCATCACTATCAAAATACTTACAAGTCGTTCTCAAACTCTAGTTGATCTTCAATTAGTTCTAATACGGATATCACTGTTGGTTTAGTTAATCTGAATCTTCGAAAAAACTCAAATCATCCATATTTTCAATATAATTTGGCCTAACATAAAGACGGCGTTTTTGACAAAGCTCTGCTTTGTAATTTTCAACCGCCAAAAATGGGGGCTTAACTAATATCTCGCTTAAGTGTTATAATGACTTCGGTGCATATAAAATATGTGAGCTAAGCAAGCTTAAAGCTTAAGGAGGTCCTTTCGCCACCCCTTACGCCACCAATGTTAAATAAAAAAATATTAGATTATGACTAAAATTTATTTTTTTTCTAATAGTTGGAAGTCCTTATTTATCTAATAGTGAACTTTTAACTATACCTTACCGTGCAAATTTTTGAGAATTTTTTTTTAAAATGTGAGTATTTGTACAGTGTCTTACGAGAAAGTAAGACCTCAACAACAATTCTCGAATTATACTATTATTTATTGATTAGATGGAGTAGAAAAAACTAAAAATAAGGTTTTTGAAATATTTAGGTTTTGTTTTTTACAATAAAATATATAGGTTACCGTGGAATTTATTGAGAAATTAATATTAAAAAAAAATTCAAGTAACCTAGTTGAAAATTTTTTGTGATTATTTAATATTAATTTCTCAATAAATTCCACGGTAACCTATATATTTTATTGTAAAAAACAAAACCTAGATATTTCAAAAACCTTATTTTTAGTTTTTTTCTACTCCGTCTAATCAATAAATAATAGTATACTTAATTATAATTCAAAAATTGTTGTTGAAGTCTTACTTTCTCGTAAGACACTGTACAAATACTCACATTTTAAATTTTTTTTGTTCTCAAAAATTTGCACGGTAAGGTATAGTTAAAAGTTCAGTATTAGATAAATAAGGACTTCAACTATTAGAAAAAAATTAATTTTAGTCATAATCTAATATTTTTTATTTAACATTGGTGGCGAAAGGACCTCCTTAAGCAAAGCTTATGCACATACGGTGAATATGGCCATTAGTCTTCTTAGAAAGAGGGTTGTATCGTTTAGCTTGGTAGTAATATACTCCCATATGTAGTGAAATTTGTTTTTTTTACGCCCCAAAATGCATCGATTGAATCTCAGTTTCAAATTTAGCTACATAGTTTTCCGAGAAGTCAATTTGAATTAAAATTTTATTAACTTTAATATTACTTCTATGCTTTTGTAACACTTTTTTCATATACCTACTCTATTAAATTTTTATTTGGAAGTTCTAATAACTGCCATCCTGTTACTTTTCTTTCACTTTTGTGGTTATTTTTCTGTTCCTTTATGATTTTATCCTCTGCTTTAGAATCCCACTGAAGAAAAATTTGAATTTTATCTAGAACACGCACATTTTCTGTTTTAAATTTAAGTTTCCTATTTTTACAAGTCATACAATTTCCTAGCATGCAAGCCATATTCCTGTCATCACAAATTAAGTCCATAAAAAGTTCATCAGAATGTTTACTATTTACCAATTTTTCATAATATAATTTTTCTACTATTAGATGAATGTTTGCATGCTTAATACAGGCACATGTTTCTCGGTCACTTTGTTTTGGTAAAACTACCCAAAATGGCTTGAACCTCCAAAAAGTTGCTGTCGAGAATTTAACGCTTTCATCAGTTTCTAAATTTTGGAATGCTCATCCCTCATAAAAAAATCTTGTACCGATTTATGTATTCTTTGGCTCATCACAGTGTTGCGTTTTTTTTTTTTTTTTTTTTTTTTTTTTTTTTTTCTTAATTTGTAATATATTTATTTTATTTTGCTGTTTTTTGTGCATTTTGTACGAAATAAGATGTTTGCATCATCATTTATTTTATATTTTTTCAGAACTTTTAAGCTAATTACTTTTGAAACGAAATTTTTAGTTTTTTGAGTATTGATCATTTTAATATTTTGTGCTAGTTGATGAGTTAAGACGTTTCTAAATAATAATCGTTTCTTAACCTCTGGTGGAACTTGTATTTCAGCAGTAAGTTTATTAATTTTTGTTTCTGTAGTGTCCGATTGTAAAATTTTTGAACCACGTTGTTTCTTTTTTTGTTTATCTCTTTTGACAATTTTTTGTCCTTGCAATTTTCTAATCGGTTTATGTTTTGTAATTAATTTGTTTTCATTTTGGTCACTGCCATTGGACTCGATAAGAGCAGCTTTGTTGGCAACAGCAACTTCCAAGTTCATATATTCGTTCATTTGCTCATCATTTGTCGAAGGAGAAGAGTTTTAATTAATAATATCTTCAGTTTTTTGTTAAAGCTTTTGTCTATTTCTATATCTTAAACTGGCTTCATTCCAACTTTTCCTTTTTTGGTTTTGCTGTTTAGGTACTAAATCTTTGATACATTTAGTCAGTCCCAACCTCTTTTTGTAGTTATATCTTGTCCTGTCTTTTCGTCGTTTTTTCATAAGCTGTTCCTTCGTTATTTTAGCTAAATGTTTTTGTGCTCTAATTCTAACGTTTTCTCGGTTTTTTTGTATAATGTGATCCGTATTTTTACGTGTTTTCTTATTCTTATTTTTTCTACATACTTCTGTTTCGTTTTTCATTGGGTCACTAATTTTTGGTTTTATTTCAAAACTTGTGTCATACTTGATACCTCTTAAACTTACTTTTCTACAATTTTCAGTCTTCAATTTCCTTTTTCAGACTTATTGGCTACATCATAAACATTTTTAATATTTATTTTACTTTGCTCGCTCTCATGTACTTTTTTGTATTCTCTGACTTTTCTTTAGACATTCGTGGCAACTTTATCTCATTCACGATAGGTGTAATTTTTTTTAGCTTCAAAATCTTTCTTTTATTTAAATTTTTCGTCTTTAACTTTCCGTTTTTTAGCTAAATTATTATCAAACGCGTCTTCTTTATCCTTTTTTTAGCTTTTCTTTTAGGGCTTTTAGGCGTTAGGGTCCATTTTTTATTTTACCAACAAATTGTACTCTAAATTATTTAAAACAATATACTAGAAGTTATTTCGGTAACAAAAAGTCATTTCGGTAACAAAAAGTAATTTCGGTAACAGAAAATATATTCAACATATGTTACCGAAATGACAAAATCGAGCTTATTTATATGCAGCGACACCTAGATTAATAGTCGGTAGGTAAAATTTTAAGATTATGTACATTCCCTTCAAAACTATGACAAAAACAACCCAAAATTTATTAAATATGATTCAAACTGTGATAAATCAACGTTACCGGAACGTCTTAAAGATAAAGGTACGCATTATAAATGTGAAACATTACATTAAACCACAAGAAAACGATAAAGCAAAGCAGATACTTACCGTAATCTTTAAAGACAGACACCGTACTGGAAGAATTTAGGCGCGCACACACAAAGTTTTATTATCAGGGTTAACCAATGCAGTCGAAAATGGATTTGTTAAGCGGCGTTTTCCTAGCAAAGCACATTTTACGGAGCGTAGAACGTAATACGGCCGACGCAACGCAACATCCAACGCGTTGCGTAAAAGTGTTTTCCTAGGATTGTCAGTTGCGTCCTGATCATCGCGATGAATGGGTGAAATAATTGTAAAAAGAAATTAGCTTTGGCATTTTTAATACTGCAAGATGAAATTTTGCAAGAAGAAATTGACATTATAACCACGATTCATAATAGCACTAGAAATTCTGTTGATCAATTATTTCAAAACAGAAGCGGCGAAGGAGCATTTAAATTACTTATCCATAGACAACTGCTCGACGACGAAGTAAAATTTACAGCATATTTTCGAGTTACAAGGCAGCAATTCTCGTTTCTCCTCGATCTTTTGAAAGAAGATTTAAATATGGAACCATGTAATCGTGTGCGACACCCTATTTCGCCAGCTGAAAAGCTTGCACTAACATTGAGGTAAATAATACATTTGTTTTCAAATAATCAAACATTTATTTTTCATAGCCATACATTTTTCAAACATACTTTTTATTTAGATATAGATAATGTTCATAATTCATAGAATGAATTCGCATTTTCAGATAAATTCATATTCGGTGTGAGTGACGCCAGGGACGTATTGGAAACAGATGAATTGTCTACATATGTGTGAGAGGACGAGTGAGAAGATAATGCTGAACTAGGTCGAGTGTAACTTTCATTACAGGAAGACATCCTGCTTGTTCTTGCTTTCTGATTTCTTAGTTCAATTTCTGTTACCACATTAAAAATTTTCATCTTAGCCTCGATTACATCATCAGTCTGAAATTTTTTAACCGTAGCAGCTAGGCTTTTAAAAAGAAGATCAATTTCGTTTTCTTCATTGGACTCCATTAATTTTTCAACGTATTTCCCGAGTTGTTGCCTCTCCTGCTCCTTGTTTGTAATAATTTTAATAGTGTGTCATTTGGTCTATTTCTCTTTGTTAAAGGACTGAATAAACTTCAGGCTTATCTTTATCAGATTTAGAAAACCCGGACGTTTCTCTTTTCCTTTTAAGTTTATTTTCAATGAGTTGTTCTTCGGCAGAATCATCAGTTTCAGTTCTCTCTTGTTCATCACCGGCTGTACAACTATTACGCGGCTCGTCCTGATCTTCATTAGTTATGTCAATTTCGGGCGATTGTATATTTGATTGACTTCTGAGACAAAACAATATATTGTTAAAAAAATCGCTTCGTAAGAATATATTTTACTTACTATCGCTCATCTTCCACACCATCCAAGAACCTCAATCTATCCCAGTAAACAGCCCGTTTCTTCGTACCAGCAGACCCAGTAGGGGTATTTTTTTCTAATTTCCTTTGTCTTTTATAATGATCACGAACACTCTTCCATCGAGATTTGCATTGTCCGTCTGAAAATACATTTTTTAAGTAAATAAAAAAAAATTAAATGGTGTCAATTTTTTTTTTTAGATTCCTTGCTATAAGGTGAGTCGTTTCGTTCGATATCATTTTCCTACCGCATATCACCGTCAGCTATTTTGAAGTTCGTTCCAATAGTTTTAAAAGCACTCAAAACTAAACTGCAACCTAAGTGTTTATCACCTGTTTCTCAAATAAATTGGGAAGAAAAAGCAGAAGAATTCTGGAACCGATGGAATTTTCCAAATTTTTTAGCAGGAATAGATGGCAAACACGTTAGGATTATAGCGCCAGACAACACAGGTTCTCTATTCCATAACTATAAAAATTACTTTTCAATTGTTCTTGCTATGGTGGATGCAAAGTATAAATTCGTTGGTATTTATGTGGGGTCTTATGGCAAGGAAGGAGACGCTGGAATCTTTAACAAATCAGAAATGGGAAAGCAAATCACCAACGGATTTTTTTCCTCCTTCGAAATTCTTACCAGGTTCGAATATTCTGTTACTTCATGTAATAGTAGGCGATGAGGCTTTCCGATTAGATAAACATGTCATGAAACCTTATTGTCGGAGACAAGCGGTACAAGATGGTGACAAAAAGAGGTTCAACTATCATCTATGTCGAGCAAGAAGGGTGACTGAAAACGCTTACGGCATAATGTGTTCTATATTTAGAATTTTTTTACGCATAGTAATGTAAAAGCTGAGACAGTTGACCTAATTATTTGGGTATGTTGTTGTTTACACAACTACTTAAGAGAAGAGTCCGTTGATCGTTGCGCTCCGTTTAGTCACACAGAAGATACGTATGAACTGCCGGCGCAGAATATGATACCATTGCCTGGATTAGGAGGATTTGCGAATTCCGAAGGATTTGAGGTTAGAACCCAGTTCAAAGACTACTTCAGAAGCAGATGCAGAAATGAATAGGTGCCGCAGCGCTGTGTCAGGGTGGCCCATTTAAAACAGTCCACCTAAAATATTTTCCTATAAGAATTTTTTTTGGGAAATCCCAGAAACCTGCCGATTTTGTCATCCCTCGTCCCTTACCCCTCACGCCAGATTTTGTTTCCGCAAGAGGGCGCTAAAATAAAAAGTTGCATAAGAAATATTTATATGGTTAAATTCCTTATAAAAATACCTTTTTATTGATGTGTCACACTCAGTACTTTCCCTATTTAAATTCTCTAGGTGGCAGTGATCTATAACACTTGAGGATATGATAGAAAGTTGTCCCCCTTGAAATCAAAATCGACCGGTCTCGGCAATTTCCCAAAAAAAAATCTTATAGGAAAATATTTCAGGTGGACTGTTTTAAATGGGCCACCCTTATTATGGTACAAATGTATGTAGTATGTAAAATAACATTGTAGGTACTCTAGATATAATTGCAAAATAAATCGTACAAAAAAACAATAAAAATTACCTGATTTGTTTAACATTTTGTCCATTTCATTCCAGATTGTGTCCTTTTTCACTATATTTTTAAATTCCTTCAGTTGCATATCCAAAAGAATAGGAGAACCACTAACGACTTCAATTAATTGTTCGTCCTCAGTAGCACTAAAACGAATTTGTTGTTTTTGTGAAGTCATTTTGTTGCAAATTAGGAGCACATTCCTTTTAAAACGCAGCGTACGACTGAATAGACTGCTCTCCGAGCAGTCGTCCTGTTGCGTCGACCGTATTACGCGACGCAAGTCGTTTTTTCGCCCTGTAGGAAAACGACTCCATTTGATTTTCATTAGACATGTCCTCAGCGTTTTACGCCGACCGAATTACGTTCTACGCCGCGTAAAATGTACGTTGCTAGGAAAACCCTGCTTTACCGGATATGACTTACATAGGTTGGGACAAAATTTTTCTGGCTATATGTTAAAAACAAGTTGATAAATAGTAATAAATGCCTAATAATATTGAAAGTTAATACATTAACGACTATAATGTACTTTTCACTTTTTTGCTGTATTGCCAGGTTGATCTAATATGGAGTTTTAAACTTTAAAAAGGACAGTTACCGAAATGACTATTGGAGTAAAAAAGACAGAGAAAAATATTAAATAATAACAAAAGAGCTTTAAAATAAAAAATGCATCTAAAAAAATATCTCTATTTTTATATAGGTATTTATTTAATAAAAAATAATTATCAGTTTCAAAGTTGCAGCCCAGGACATATGATTGTCCCATTATGTGAAATAGACCCATAAAGCTGAAAGAAATTAAAAAATATATAGCACAAATCCTTAATGTAGAGTATATTATTTTTTATATTAGGTGGATAATATAAGATTTATAACATTGAATAAAAACTTACGAGTCAATCTCATGTCGGCCACAATTGTTGTATCTACAGTTTTCTTTTCACAGAAATATTTTGAACAATTTCTAAGATTCCCCAATATATGACATATTATTTGAATTTGGATCTATTGTTTGATAGTTAACAAAATCTTCAATAGTTATCCTTTCAACTTGCCTAGATCGTCGTCTATTAAACACTTGGATATCCAAAAGTATTGTCTCAGCTAGTATTGTCCACTGGTGACTTGAACATTTTTTTTAATTGAACAATAGATTCATTTCTACTTTTAAAAAGATAGAAATGTAGCTTTCTATGTCTTCTTTAGGCGGTAGCTCGACTTTTTTTGTCTTCTTATTGTTAGTTGAGATTCAGCTACAGTTCTGTTTATATTAATATTAATCTCCTGATTAAAAAGTTTAAGAAAATATTTTGCGTTCTTCCTTTTGTCATGACAATGCTTTTCAGTGCATTCCATTATGAAAATATGCCCAACTTGTTTATGAAGAGTTCCTACACTTAAGGATACTGTTGGCGCTTCAAATATGCTCTTAACACTGTTAAAAACGAGCCGTCACAGTATTTTGGATCATATAGTGAAGAAAGATCAGTAATTTCCTTATTTATTTTCCTGACCGAACATAGAAATCTACCTAGAAGTATGATTCTTTGTCAAATAATTTCGTGAAATCGATGGTTTCTATATTTTTCACACATTTTGTTTGCATATATAATAATAAGTTCATCATATCTAATAGACAATACAACGTTATCTTTTCGTAGAAATGGAAACAAATATTTTATACAGTTTCGGAATCCCTGGCATGTAATCGACTGCTTACTTTTTACTTAGTTTCATTATTATTCGTTCCATTGTATTCTTCTCCCCAGTGCATAAATTAAAATGGGTCCTTCAAGACTTTTCAGCAAAAAATGCCTTACAGTTGGTACAAACCTTGAAGTCTGTACCTGTTTTATTCTCCACATTTAGTGGTCTACGGGGTCTATATCAGAATCATCTTGAAATTCTAAAATATATGATTTCATGTTACATACACTCCGAACGTTAAGTGTTTCTTTCTTCCTTCGCTCATACTAACTTCTATACCATAAAATATTGGAGAAAAAGCTGGGACACATCGAATTTTATTTCCCATACATTACACTTTTATTATAAAGATGGCATCATAGATGTCAACCCTAGCGCGGGAGAGAGCTACACTCTTGAATTCATTAAATGCAACATGGGTTGATAGATAGTTCAGTTGAAATGTTTTTAATTCTCTGTTTAACGATTTAGATGTTTGATGTTTGTTTTTAAGATAGTTAAATTAGTTAATTAATTTGAAATGACAAGTGGTTTGTTAATTGGATTTCATTATTTTAAAATTTAATAATAATATTAATAATAACGTAGTGGTATTTTTCTTGTTGATTTAAAATGTAATTGATTCAAAAACTATTGAAGGAATTTTAAACTAATTTAAATCGTTGAATAGAGAATGAAAATAGAAAATAAAATATTTAAAGGTGTAGCTACCCCTTGCAGCGATTAAAAGATGAAATGATATAAAAATATGCTTCGTCAGAAATATGAATTGACGTGCCGGAGCATTCTCTCGAATACTGCATCATACACTTAACGTTTGCAGTGCATAATTTAGTAGTTACTGAAATTTTTCGAAAAAATGTTTATAATTATTATTAACAAATAAGTATGAATTATGTTTTGGATCCATTCTCTATAGGATTTAACAAAAATGTATGTCATAAAAAGCTTCGGATATTCTAGAGTCAAAAACCGGATAACTTACGTAATGATCTCTACGCGATACAAAAAAAATAGTTTATTCCATTTTCTCACATCAAAAAACCTTATTATGGAGACCTTTATGTCTGTGTACAAAAATAGCTGAATTACTTTAAAACGTTTAACACTCTGTATCTCAATAAGTATTAATTTCCGACTCTAATAACTTACGTTCATGAACAAGTGGAGTATACGTGTACCCCAAAGTTTTTTTCGTCAGTTTCGATTAAATCGACAATTGAAAGTTGTGTTCTGCGAAATTTTTACAAGGCTTTATCTCTAAGCCTTTGCATATAAATAATATTTTCAGTAATCCAAGGAGAATGTTTAATTAGTTTTCTAGTTTTTGATTTTTTGGAGCATGTATATCTAAAACTGTAATTATGTAGCTATTTAAAAACTCTACTTTTTTGTCAATGTTTTCAGTAAAATAAATATTGTACCAGGGCATAGATGCCAAATGATTTTGAAAATGTGCATGATTAATCTTTGTAAGTGACCTATATTCTACTTTAAAGTCGTTTTGAGGTACATTGTGAAAATTTTTAAATTTGCAGTTTATTGTTGAATGATCCGCAACTAGATTATGATTAACAAATTCTGCACAGAAATTGATATTAATATTAGTAATAAATAAGTCTAACAAAGAGTTAGCCCTTGTTGGTTCTTTAATTATTTGTAATAGATCAAATGTTTCAAGTATCTTGTTAAAACGTATTGTAGTAGAATCATCAATATCCAACATGTCTATATTAAAATCTCCTACACATATAATATAATCAAAATTTGAAAAAATATTGGAAAAAAAAGTTTCAACTTGATCCAAAAACAATAAATTATTACCTCTTGGTTGCCTATATACAGTACCTACTGCTATTATTAAATCCGCCACACAAACCTTAATCCATAAATATTCTATAACATCATTACATTCCGAAATAATTAAATTACATCTTAGTTGCTCCCTTATATACATACCAACACCTGCGCCTCTGGTGAGTCTATCTTGTCTAATAAATTTATAACCATTTGAAGGGTCCACTGCAAAAACCATCAAGGTCCATTGGACAAATTTTTTCAGGAGAGCAAAAACAAAATTTCAAGTGCCCTAATGATAATGTACAAATACTTAAGTTTCAGAAAATAATACATAATTATATTTAGAACATTTATTTACCAAAAGAACAAAAACAAAATGTTTTGCTAAATTTAAAGTTATGAAAAAACGTTTTTTAAATCAGTCTTCATCGTCAATTGGGGGGTCGTCGACATACTCTGGGTCTTGATCATTGTTTTGCACGTCTGGAATTAGATTGTCATAGAAATCCCTTGCACTTGGATTTGTTAGAAATTGCTTCAGATGCTGCAAATCTCGATACTTTGCAGCTTTTATAGGAACATTTCCAGCATACAAGGTTCGAAGTTCCCCAGAGCCTTGATTCCTAGCAGATGATGTACTTCCAGTAGTTGGCTTTCTTTTTCTTATAGCTCGTGGGGTAATAGAAGCACTTAAGTATGACCCATAAAATGTCGTTTTATAAAAAACCAGATTCTTAGAGGTTGCTTCAAATTTTAGAATGCGGACTGGTCTGGTTGGAAATGGACATTTCGGACAATAAAGAGTAGATAGGTATTGAGTCCATGTTTCAAATCTTATTTCTTGAGAACAATCTATTACCAAAAATGGGGGCGATTTTTTCCTACTGTTTCTCAAAACTTCTCTCCAATCTTCTGGCATCTCAGTTATTGTTTTTTGGTTAACAAGACTCATGTCTCTATCACACTCCAGGTAACTATGACCTCTAACTGGGAATATTACCTTTATATTGTCAAAACGATTAGTTTGTCTAACAATATGATGGTAGTACCGAATGAGGGTATAATTTTTATTTTGTCCTGCGCAGGAATCACAGAAAATCGCTAAGTTTCGAACTTCCGGGGACAAAATTTCATGTAAAAAATGGTTGAGCATGGAGCATACATCATCTGCTCCTTTTTTGGCCACAGATTCGTCATAAGTGTAAAAGACAACTTTTGAGTTAGATAGCACATGGATAGTAAAACTGATGAAGTTTAGTTGTCTACGATAATATACATCGTTAGTTGAAATATTTGGACACGGCAAATTTTTTTGAAAATCAATAACTATTGCTTCCATGTCGTGGGACCTCTGCGCATTTTTTCTGAATTTCCTCTTAAGGGAGTAAAATTTTTCAGCTTTTTTCAAATGGAGCACCTTTTCCTTAGATTTAACTTCAAGTTTCTGAGCCACATTCTTTCTCTCATTATCATCACTGCAGTTCGTGAGTTTAGTTTCAAGAGCAGTTAACTCTACCTTGAACACGTCGCATGTGCTACAGGTATCCTTTCTTGGATACCCAAACGCAATATTGAACTTTGTTTCAAAAATATTCCTGAATTTTTCATAAGATACCTTGTGGTTTACGTTTTTTTCTGTGTACATATCAAACAATTTTTTTATGTTCAAATCTTCAGGTAAATATATTTTCTTACTATCGTGCAAGGAATAATGAGACTTCCTACCCTTCAGTGAAGCCAGAAATTCTTCAATTTTGGCAGTGGTTTCTTCAGGTAATTTATTCCAGTGGTTGCCATGTTTTCCTCGCTGATCAGGTCTTACCTCTCCCAAGAATGCCAATGACTCTCGTATGTGTTGTATCCTACTTGCAGAGACTCCGTGAATAGCCATAAAAGCTTTATAACACACCCTTATATCCTGAATAGCACCATCTATATTTGCCCGAACGCGATACGCATATGACGCATGATTGAAACGAGTATCACTGTCATCTTTTCGACCACGCCTACGTTGTACTGGCAAAACTGCAATGAGGCCACCTAAATATTTATTCTGATCATCGTAGTTCCCGAGTTCGTTAAACTGTCTTATTATTGTCATCCTGTTTTCGAGAGTAACAGTTTGAAAACAATGGTATCTCACGCAATTACAGTCTCCTCCCAATTCGTGTGTAGACGCTCGCAACTTCTTCATAACATGACTCATATTGCCAGATTTCTTACGTTTTTTCGTAGTTTTGAGAGACTGACACTCCTCTTCAACACCACTACTATCGGAATAATCACTGTTCATATTAAATAAAGAAAAACTATCGGTTGAATCAATAAAATGAAAGGCTCAGATAGTACCCTATACACTGCTAATAACAAACTGATAACTAAAACTTTGAAGCCAGATGCTATCGCCTCGTGGTGGACTCTGATGTTTCTTTCCAACAACCGCTTGGACTCTGATGTTTATTGCATTGTATGGCCTACTTTTTAAATGCGTTTTCAAAGTAACCGTGATGGTTTTTTACTGTTTCTTCTTCTCATATGATACTATTCCCTAATCAACGGCAGATGTCATTGAGATCTCAAAATAGACCAAAAGTGGACCTTGATGGTTTTTGCAGTGGACCCTTCATTTAAATGTACCAAATTACTGTCTATTTCTGGGTTTAGCCAGGTTTCGGTGACCCCAACAATGTCACAGTCCGTATCAACAACATAATTATGAAAATCAATAAAATGCGGTACTAGCTATCTAACATTTACATGGGCTACATTAAACATATGCAAAATAAATAAATTTACTAGATCAAACGAACTTACCTGTAATGAAGTTCGATCGTAATTATATGAAGGTCTCGTCGAAGTAAATAACCAGATGTAGTCTCCCCATTCTGTACCGAATGCCACTAGTTTAAAGTCAAGAAATTCCATACACCCCTCCCTCTGCTACCTGCCTGTCTAGATTTAATTTTTTTAAAGCCAAAAAATTGTTGCAAAGTAGACGGGGTTATGTTACTACACAATTGGGTTAGGGCGGGCGTTATTTACTTCGACGAGACCTTCATATAATTACGATCGGACTTCATTACAGGTAAGTTCGTTTGATCTAGTAATTATATTTCAGTCTCGTCTTCGTAAATAACCAGATGTAGATGTTTAAAGAAGGTACTTTGCAACAATTTTAGGTTATTATAGGGAATAAAATAGACTTTCCATTGTAACAAAGATATATTGTTACGTAAAGAACATCAAATAAACAAACATGTAACTGTTTCGAAATAGAGTAATGATACAAATAATAAACATATTTTTTGAAATAATACTAAACATGTAACATTAACATAATCTAGCAAAAAGCTAGTGTATTAAAAACTAAATAGTAAGAGACAATATAAATAAGATAACAAACTTAAGTATAGATGTCTTAAATTAACATAACAAATTGATTAATATTTCACAAAAAATTAAACCTATTTACCTAAAATTGCTTTGGCAAAGGATTGGGGATCTCTTATAGTTCTTTGGTAAAATTTAGCAAATGTTTGTGACTTGTTAGTCCACCCTGCAGCTGATTTAATAACGTCAAAAGGAATGCCTTTCCTTTGAGCCAACGACGTTGACGCATGTCGAGTACTGTGAGCGGTAAATTGTGTGGTATCAATGCCAGACTTGAACATTATCTTTTTAACCCACCGAGATATAGTTTGCGAAGTAGCATTATGATATGGTTTCTTAAATGTCATTAGAAGATTTTGGCAAAAGTCAAGATTCCTCATGGGTTTAGTTTTTTCCATATAGTAAAGAAGTGTAGTAGCAACACATACATGTGGGTCTTCAAGATAAAAAGATAGCGACAGAAAAGTATTTTTATTAGACGTTTTTATTCTTTTTGGAATTTTGATTTCAATGCCTTTGTTGGAGGATTGAATGTTTTTTAATTCAATAAGAGATAAAGTTTGCACTCGCTGCCCTGTTGCTAAGGCCAAAAGTGTAGTTAGTTTGAGTGTGAGAAGTTCCAATGAAAGTTCATTATTTTTCATGTTACGAAGGTAATCTAGATGGATCCCAAGTATTTTCATATTTGGGATTGTTTGGTCTCAGATGGTAAACTCCCTTAAAAAATATTTTAATTCTAGTATCAGTAGCAATAGAAGGTCCTAATAATTGTGCTATTGATGAGCGATATGAATTTAGCGAACCATAGGAAGCTCCTTTATTATAGCAATGGGTTAAAAAATTAAGTATATCTGGTATTGAAGCTAAAAAGATGTTTATATTTTGAGACTTACAAAATAACCACCAGAGTTTTAGACCTGAGTTATATTGCTTGAGCGTCGATAATGTTACTGAAGCCATGCATATTTCCAGAGCCTGTTCAGGAATTTGTCCTAGTTGGAGTGCTTGTTCGATAAGAACCCTGCTACCAGGGTAAGTTGTCGCCATAGGGGGTGTTGAAATGATCTGTCAAAAGAAGTAAGCAAAAATTTAGTGGGTTTAAAAAGAAGCGGTGTTCTTTCTAGCAATGAAGTAAACATTGGGTACCACGGTTGTGTTGGCCAATAAGGTACTACGACTATACCTTCTGCATTGTCATTTAAAATTTTTTGAAGAACTCTTAAAATGATTGAAAAAGGTGGAAATGCATAGAAATTTAATGAATTTCAATTTAGAGTAAAAGCATCAATGTGAAAAGCATCTGGATCTCTATGCCACGACACAAATTTAGAACATTTGGTGTTAATTCGACTGGCAAAAAGGTCTATTTTTGGTTCTCCAAAAGATCTGACAATTTTTTGAAAATAGATGGCATCTAGTTCCCACTCTGTCTCAACATGTAATTGTCGAGATTCATTATCTGCATCCTTATTTTCTTTTGAAGTAATGTAAGAGGCAAAAATAAAAAGTTCTCTTTTTTCGCACCACTGTCATATTTCTTGAGATAGATTATTTAACCTTGGATATTGAATGGCCCCCATCCTATTAATGTAAGCTATAGCTGTGGTGTTGTCTATATGAAGCAAAATGTTACATTTTTTAAGTACTTTGGCGAAACATTTAAGACCAAAAAATGCTGCTTTAAGTTCTAAAAAATTTATATGATTCTGTTTTTCTGTTTCGGACCAAAAACCATGAGATTTAATGTTGTTGTTATGAACCCCCCAACCAGTCAAGGAAGCGTCCGAAAATATTTCAACAACGAAATTATCTCTGCGAATAGGATTCTTTGAGTTTTGAATTTTTGTTAACCACCATTTAAGGTCATTTATAAGAGTGGATGGTATTTTCATTGATTTATTATAGTTACCATGAACACCTTTCAAAGCCAGGTATTTTTGTCTTTCAAGTAGCTTTGTATATAGCCAACCGTAAGGAATGGCTGGACATATAGAGATTAATTTTCCAATCATTTGTGCAAAAAATCTGATCTGACAGGATTCAATTGTCAAAAATGAGTTTATTAATTTTATAATAGAAACTTGTTTGTCTTTGGGTACCGAAATTGTAAAGTCTACTGAGCTATAGTTAAAACCTAAATAGCGGCAACATTGAGTTGGTTTTAAAGAACTTTTCTTATAATTAATGAGGAAACCTAAATTTTCTAAGCAAGTTATCGTAAAATACACATTTTTCTTGCATTCTTTGTATGAGTTACCTAATAAAAGAAAATCATCCAAATATATGACTGATATATAACCATTTTTTCTAAGGTAAGCAACAACGGGTTTCATTAATTTCGTAAACATTAATGGTACGCAGTTAAGCCCAAATGACATACAATTATATTGAAAAAGGGTGTCTTTAAATTTAAATCTTAAAAACTTTTTATATTTTTCATGAATTGGAATAAGAAAATATGCATCTGTGATATCTAAGGTTGCCATATAATAATTTTTTTGTATTATGTTGGATACCGTTTTATGATCCTCTAACTTGAAATGATGTGTTGTAATACATTTATTTAGGTTTTTTAAATTTAGAATTAATATGTGTGAGCCATCATGTTTAGAAACATATTGTCCTTTTCATGGTTTTACCTTGCTAATTGTCCCAGAGCTAAGTAGTTGTTGGATGCAACTAATGAGTATATTCTCCTCTTTTTTTGACCATACAAGACCAGCAGGTTGAAATAGTTGAATTGGTGTTTTGTGAAAAGGAATTTTAAAACCTGAAATCCAAGACAAAATCAATTTGTCTTGTGTTAGTTTTCGCCATTTGGCTATGAAAGCTTTCAATCTTCCCACTGATGTACTAACCTTAGTTTGGTAGCTTAAGGCTTGTATCGGTCCCTGGCCCTTACTGTTGTTCGGTTCTCTATTTTGGTCCTCCTCCTGTCTTGATTGTTGTTGTTTTGAAACGTTTTCCTGTAAGAAACCATGCGGCGATGTTGGAAGGCTTGTTGCGTGGTCTGTTGACGTCCATTTTGACTGCCTCCTGGTTGTACTGCTCGAAGTGGACGGCGGTAGTTTAAATTTTTGTCACTACCCAATGGGCGAGAAGTTGGTTTTTTAAAACTTTTTTGTTTAAGCACCAAGCTGGACTTTTCCAATTCATTGGCAGCCTTAATCCTCTCACTTAGCTTTTCCCCAAAAAGCCAACCATCAGATGACACGTTGATAAGAGTATCTTTCAAGTCTTTTCGTAAATTTATAGCAATCAACTCTCTTCTTGTAGCTGATTGGGTCTGATGAAAATCCAACAGCAATTTCCCTGCGTCACTAACTAGCCTTATATAGTTCATGTTGCCCCCCCCCCCCCTTCTTCAGATAAGATATCTGTGAGCAGCTGACCCAAAGCAGCGAGGGCAGCACCAATCTGACTTTGCTGAGTTTTTCATCTCTACGCGCAACTTGGTAATTTATGACCTTTACAACCTCTGGATTTAATTTGGGGTTTGCTAGTAAAGGACAGTTTTCTGCATGCGGATATTTCTTAATTAAATTATTTTTCTCTTCCACATTTATGCCATGTTGTAGCATTTTTGTCCATCGGATTGCAACATCTTTCTGAAATGAAGGAGAGGACACTTGGTTGTCTGGAGATTCCTCCCCTATAATCTCTAAAATCGAGTCTTCCAGCTCTGGAGTTGGCAAAATGGAGGTATTGTCAATTATTTCTTCTTGTTGCAGATCTGTAACAAATTTCTTCATTACAATCATAAGTTTGCACTGCATAATATACATACACCCATTGCCAAAAAAGGGTATACATAGCTAATTTCAACTCATTACCATAAAACAGGATAATTCTATTGCCATAAATAGTAGTGTAGTATTAATTTTTAGTTTCTATTTTTTTTTATTTATTCATAGTTTGCATGTACACCCATTGCCATAAATGGGTTATATATATAGCTAATTTCAACCTATTACCATAAATAGGATGATTCTGTTTCCATAAACAGAAGTGAGCAAATCATTGTGTTTATCTTAGAATATCCATTTAATTTCAATAAATAAATATACTAGATAATTTTATATTGTTATAAACATGAAAACACAGCCTTTTGTAAAAAATAAAATATAAATATTTTAGAAAGAAAAATAAAAAATAGATTTTAACACATCCCCCTGTAGATGTCATTATCGTTGTATAAAAGAAAGAATCACCATAAGATAATAAAGCGAGTAAAGCTCCATAATGTATTAAGCAGATACAAATAAAAAATTTGTAAATACCAGTAAGTTTCTAAGAAATTTATTGCCTACCTGTAAATTCCTCTGTATTGTTTACGTTCGGATTTGAGCACGCGGCATCGATCGATATTTCGTCGTCCAAAGATGGTCTTGGTAGGTGTGACGGAGAACGAAAACAACTGTCGTCCTTCTCTGAAATGTTTCTTGATTTTTTTATATTTCCGTAGGAGAATGTCTTCATCGTCTGAGGAACTACTCCTACGTCTCCTTTTCTTGCTATGTTTGGGCATAATCGTTTATAGGTAACAACTTTTGCACTATTAATTAAAAAACGCACTATATTGCACAAATTTGTTACTTAAATCGGCATCGACACGGCACCAAATATGTAATCTGTGAAGGTACCGTACGCACAGCGTGTGGTTCGTTCGGCACGAGAAAGAAGAATGAAATCTAGACAGGCAGGTAGCAGAGGGAGGGGTGTATGGAATTTCTTGACTTTAAACTCGTGGCATTCGGTACAGAATGGGGAGACTACATCTGGTTATTTACGAAGACGAGACTGAAATATAATAGTACTTATCAATTTATTAGAATAGCGAGATTACTGTTTTGGAAGTGGTTTAGGTAAGAGAGGAGAAAAGGAGACAGAACAAGAAAGGAAGGGAAATAAAGGATTTCGATAAAAATTTAGTCCACTCGGAGACTACTACGCAATAGTATTTTGATGCTCCGCTCAAAGAAAAACGGATTTTAAAATAGAAAAAGGAATAAATAAAAATTTGAGAATGTATTGTGATGGGAGAAAAAGCATTGTTTCTCATCATATTGGCACCTAGTGTATATCAAAAAGTTTTAAATACAATACAAAAAACCCGTTTTTATAAAATTAACAGTTTTATTACTTATATAAAAGTATAATTACAGAGAAAAATTTGAGAAAAAAAAACCAAATTGTGTGTAAAACCAAATATTTTTAAATAATCCCTTGGAATAGCAATATTATTAATGAATTCATCAATTTAAATTTTAATTATTACTATCATAGCAAAAATATAAAAACAAAACAAAATATATATGTACAAACACAAATTATTAATTATATAGAAGATGATTCTGAATAGATGTCTTTCAAAGACAAAACGAAGGGAAATAAAACATATCATTTTCTAAATTGAAATAATAAAAAAAATTTTTTTTTTATGCATTCGTAAATAAACGAAATATATTTAAACAAATCCTTTAGCTGTAGAGTAAAGATTATTCTTAGTAAAATGCACCATTTAAATAATTATAGCAAAAAAAAGTAAAATGCACCAAACAAGTGATTTTAAATACCCAAAGGGCCCTTATGAAATAAAAAAAAATTAAATAAAAAAAATTTGAATAGTTATTAAAGTAGGTACCTAATTATAATCACTAAAAGCTTCAAGTTCTTCAACATCTTTCAGCTTATGGACACTATTGTTTTGTTTTAAAAATATGCAGCCATTACGACACCATACATTATTTTTTGTAAATTTGGATAATGCAGCTTTAAAAAGTAACACCCTGGATGGTATTAGATCCTCTTGTACATAAATGCCGGTTGATTTAAGCATTTTTTTATTCTTCAGCACTTTTTCACGAAGAGAGCAAGAAAGTCTCACTAAAACAGCAGCTGGCCTTGGTTTGGTTGGATCGACGTTTTTATTTGTAACTCGATAACACTTTTTGATATCATTTATATGAATATTTTTTATTTTCATTTTGTTATTAAATAAATCCATCATTAAGTTCTGAACATTTTCGTTACTATTTTCCTGTATACCAAAAAATCTTAAATTTTTATTTCTCTGATTTTGTTTTAACTCCTCTATTTCCATATTCAGTGAGCTATTTTCCGTCTTTAAAATGTTTACATCATACATACATCATACATATGTATTCTTGTTTATTTACACATGTAGAACAAAACTTTATTTATTTAAATAAAAGTAACTATGAGTTCGCTTCTGTCGTGTTCAGTGTTGCCACCATCCAATAAAGAAATTATCGTGAAGTGCTTCCAAAAATATCGATTTTTGTTGAAAATTTTGTTACAATTTTCTTTATTTTGTTGTTTTGGAAGAAAAACACGTCATACTTATTTTTATTTATTTATAATCGCATAAAAAATCAAATGAAAAATAACACAAAAACTTGAATCTAAACCAAAATTATTTGGTATCAATGAAAATCAACATTTCCATGTTCGTTGTATTTACATAAGTCTCGACTTTTAAATTTTGTACCAGTATTTGTCAATTATTAATTATTGTTTTATTTAACTCTGACTGGCAATCACAGACCTGGAAAATTGGCAATACAGTCGCCACTGATTATCAATTTCTTACATAAGTTCAATGTTTTCTGGATTTAAAATTCTAGGGAACCACGTATAGTCGGAGGGATTCTCCGCTCCGTGAAGCAAAATATTTATGCAGATGGTGCTTTGACTTTTATTGTAATGTAGCTTTTTTTAATTGTTAACTGATTAAAAAAATAATTTTAATTTGTTTGTTAAATTGATTTCGTGCAATAAGAATAAAACCCGCGAAGTTAAAAAATCCCTAGACTAAAAAAATATGTTACAATTATCGATTATGTTACACATTATCGTTTAACCTAATTTTAGGGAAAAATTATGTTACAATTGGATAATTATGTTACAAGTGGCAACACTGATCATGTTACTGAACTTCTTCCTTCTTGCTCTTGCTATTGGGCGGCTGGAACCTTTGCCTTTTCGGTGCGCCCTCTCTTGGAACGGCATTACATGCGCCCTTTCTTGGAACCATTGATCTGGCAACCTGGGGATACATGCATAAGCGGAAAGTGGCACCGGTCCGCCATTACTGTGAGTGCAAATTGTCAATTTTATAGGTTATATTTTTAGTGTCATTTGAGTTAATAAATTTGAATTTAATTTGTATTTGAGCAAATTTCAGTGGTACAAACTTATAAAGTTTATAATGACTTGCTGTGTTATACGTTTTTGTGAAAAATCGACTGGAATAACGTTTCATAGCTTAGTATCCAAATTATAAATATTATACAGGACAGTATTATGACAGGTTTGTATAAAATGTGTAAAAGTATGCTTTTAAAATGCAAAAAAATGTCTATCAACTTTTGGGCCTACTTATATTGGAATAATACTTTTTCATACAAAATAATATTTATAGATTTCCAGTAAATCCTGAACAACGTTGCGCGTGGATACAGTTTGTCAACAGGCATAACTGGAAACCTTCCAAATTTAGCCGTATATGTTCCAAGCATTTTCTTGAGAAGTACATTGATCGTACTTCTCATTTCCTTGTTCGATTAATGCAATTCCTACACTTGATGGCTTCCAGGTAATTAGTATTATAGTAATAAAGTCCTCAAGAATAAATTAATATCGAATAATGCATTACAGAATGGTTCACATTTTTTTATTCTTATAGTGATAATATTTGCTAATCGACTTAACATAACTTAATCTCTCCCACAGAATTTAGTAAACAGTTATATTTAGATTTTTCATTATTATCTATCATTATTTAGGATTTTATTATTATTTAATAACTGTAATTTGTATTCTGTATTATTGTATTGTTTTAATGAGCTCTGGCACATACATAAATAATATACCTCCATTCAAAAATAAAAAAGTATTTTCTGTTGTACGAATTTGAACACTAATACATACTTTTAATTCAGTTAATAAATAGTTTTGAAAACACTTTACCATTTAAAAATTATAAATTTATGATTATATTTAATTTTGTTGATATTAAAATGTAATTGACCTGTTATTTTCAGTAATATTACCATGAGTGCTTTCAATATATGCAAAAAAAACACAAAATTATATAAAGAATAAAAATCCACAAAAAATTCAATTGCTTCAAAAATTTTTGCTTAACTATTATATCTAAAAAATTTCATCACACTAACATTTGATCAATTTAAATTATTCTGAGATTTCCTGTCACTGTCAAAAACCTACCAACTATGATTATGATCTCTGATTCACTTCATACCGATATCTAAATTGTTGTATTCGAAATATAGTTTCTTATTTTTTCAAATCACATTTCACTCTACAATGTATTTTGACATAATTTTGACGATTGCTAAGTAAATCTAAAAGATGATTTAAAAAAATATGTTTTATATCACCCTGTATAGTTTCCACTTAGAAAGATTCACATTTAATTTTTTGGGAGTCATGTGCATTTGTATCTTCCTTATCTCTATCAGTAAATAATAAAGTATGATGATTTAAAAATTGTAACTTACTTATTGTAAAAACAAACTTTAGAAACTTTGTACATATATACTGTAATGAAAACATCCTATATCCAAATAATACTAAAAATTAATAATAATAACCATATCAATAATAATTACTAACCCTGTATACTAAAAACTTATATAGAAAAGTCTTAAGTGAAAGTGAGTAGAAAGGATGATATCTAGGTTTGGGGGTTGTTTTAGAAAAATGTCAATTTTGAAAAGAAAGAAAAAAAATGTCAAAAGGTTTTGAAAAGGAAAGGTTAATTTTTTTTAAAATATTGAAAAAAAATTACAATAAACAAATTTAAATAACCAAATGTATAGATAAAGGTATGTAAGGTACAAAGTAGTAATGGAAAAACATTGGTAACTTGTGTTCCGGAGAGATACGTATATATAGAAGAGGACATATAAACTGAAGATACTAGATAGCCGGAGAGCTACTCTTGTACTAAGAATACTCGTAGAAATAGACAATTATTGAACAGTGAGTAATTTTTTCTAAAATAATTACCATTAGATCAAGAACTAAGAATTTAATTGTGTGAGAAAAGACATTGGTTATCGTTATTTTTTGTTGGTAGACTTTAATTTTAGCATATAGTGTATTTGGTATGAATGAAGAGTGTATGAATGTAATGTAGATTTAGGATGATATAGTTCATTATAACCCCCATAAATGTAAATAGTGGGGTGTTTTGACAATTTGTGAGTTTAAAGATTGGATTTTAATAATGTCTCTAAAATAAATGTTATATTTTTGGTTTTTTTTAAAATTTGTTTATTATTGAATATACAGGGTAAATATTGACAAATAAATTAAAATCAAAATAAAATTAAATAAACTAAGTGTTACTATTGTAATTTGAAACACCTCTGAGAAAAATTATTTGGTTTAAATTAAAAGAAAGAGTGGCAAGCCGAGGTAAATAAATAATATAATAAAAAAAAGACAAAGTAAAATTGATATTGTTTTGTTTTCATTACAGTACATTAATATAATTTACATTTTAATTAAACTTATTACTCTAAGAATATCTTGTTTTTAAATTTTTCTTTTAATGTAAGGAGATTAAAATATGTTTATCGATGAAGAACACTATAATCTGACAGTTTTTGTTATGTAATATAATAACTATTATGCTTTGGTTTCTACGATTTAACTAATCAAAAGGCTTTGTTCTTACTGGTCTACTTTATATTAAATTGAATAATAATTTTTAGGTAGTAAGATTACAGGAAAGCCCTAAAGTTAGGATATTGTCCAATATCGATGGCTTAAGTGCAAAACGTCGTAACCCACAAACTTTCAAAAAATCGCTTTTCGCGTCATTGGATTCGTATGTTTTAGCTGCGTGTTGTGAAAAACTATCGTAAGCCACAGAATAAAATGAAATTAATTTTACGCGCCGAAACAAAACGTCGTATCAACAACGGTTGATAATTGAATTGCCAAAACGCCGTAATCCACAGTTTGTCATGATATTCTCTCGGAAGTTGCCACAGCATTGTGTACCTGTTTACAAACTACGTTTTTTCCATGGTAGGTAGGTACCTACTTACATTTGTATCTACCTTTATTTCATTGTGTAGTGTAGTTTGTATACTATTTAATATGGTTTACTGTTAATTTTCTTTTGAAACAAGATAATAAAATCGAAAAAAGGAATGAACGAGAGATTCACCTTCCTAGTCAGTATTCACTTTTAATTAAGGACGCAAGAAAGAATCCGTCACCATTCGAAGTTCATTACCTTACACACGATTTTTTCACCAAATACGACGTTAAAAACACGTTTGGGTACCATTCTATTCGTCCTGGCCGCAAAAAAAGACGATCATACAGTTAATCAATTAAAATGTTTAAAGTACTCGCCGGATGGGATTTTTAGTTATAAAATCGATTATAGGTAAGAACATTTTTACCGCTTATCAATAACTAGACCAAATCAATTCGTCGTACCCTTTACCAAACAACCGTTATATAAACACAGAATTCCTATATCTAAGAAGAAATATCAACATCTTCAGGAACTTACTGAAGTTTTACCAAATTAAGTTGAGAAATTCTATGATGAAATTCCGTTTTCTGACAAAAAGCAAGAATAATATTTGTTTTATTTTTCTATCAAAAAACAACGTAGAGAACATATGTATTTATTTTTTTGCAATAACATACGTTTCTACTAGTATTTTTGTTTTTATTTTTATAATCTAAAATGATGTAAGCCACAATAGTCAAGTCCATAATACGTCGTCACCCACTATTTTTAGTATAAATAATAAATTATGATAAAAATATATTATTAAATATCAGGTAATACTTAAACAAGCATATACATTTAAAATAAGTTGTTCTTCGAAATTACCTCTATATTCTATTTGTTTTTTTATTCCCCTGTAAAATTTACTTTTTGGGTTTAAGACGTTTTGCACTTAGGCCATCGATATACAAGTGTAGCCTCCACAAGTTGAAAGTTGCTTCTGGCCCATCAACAGCTATGACAACTGAGACTGAAAAATCTCCAATATTTAGTACAAACCCAAAAAATATCAATTTAATAAATAAATTGAATCAGTCCAATAAAGTCAGTATTGAGAGAAAAAGAAAACTAAGAAATATACAAAAGAAACTTTGGAGAAGGGAGAAACGTATTGCCAATATGAAGGCAGTGATCAGTAATTTAAAAAAACAAAGATTTATACAAGAAGAAATCTTAGATCTTCTTGAAAACTAGGAGCGCCAAAGGAACTGCTATTAAGACAATATAAGAAAGCTGAGAATAAATCACTTCCTAAGAGCTATTCCAAAGAGTTAAAGACATTCGCCTTGACTTTACATTATTATTCTCCTGCTGCATACCACTATGTCAGGCGAATCTTTGATACATGTTTACTCCTTCCTCGAGCATTAAGCAGCTGGTATCAAGGAATTGATGGTGAACCAGGTTTTACCAAAGAGGCTTTCGATGCTCTACGGCTTAAGGCAAGCTCAAGTTCTGAAAAAATTATGTGCTTTAATTATCGATAAAATGTCCATCCGACAACAAGAAGAATGGGTTCCAGGAAAAAAGTGCTATGGATATGTAGACATGGGCACAGGTTTACAAGAACAAGTTTAGGCTAAGAAAGTCTTGGTATTTTTGGTAAATTGTGTAAACGGTAGTTGGAAAATGCCTATAGGATATTTCTTGACGGCAGAAGCGGGATTCTGTGACATGTTGAAATCCATGGAGTGGTGTAGAATCGATTTTTTCATATTCTGTGCACTTATTTCTATACGACTTTCTCCATTTCCACCTACCGATTACGGCGGCACGTGCGGAGGTGTTGATTAGAGAGAAAGTGCGTATCTTTATATGTGCAGGAAAAAGATAAAATAGTGGGTAAATTGACGTTTGGATTTGTGTTAACCCACGTTGTTGTTAACCTAAAAAATCGTAGTGTTTTTACCACGTTGTTTGATTTTATGTTCACGTGTTGTTAAAATTGTCTTTTTGTTTTTTGTCTCTGCATTTTTAATTTTTTTATAATGAGGGTTACCACTAGCCATTGGCAGTTATTTTTAGAACTAGCAGAACAGTTTCCTGCTTTAATAATCAGTACATTTAATGGGCCACAAGGTAAATCCCAAGGAAATGAGTTATGGAAAACTGTTGCTGCTAGACTAAATGGGCTAGGATATGGGAAAAAACTATTTTGGAATGGAGGAGGGTAAGTAAATATAAAAATATTTTCTTTTTTGTCTAATTTGTATTAAAATATAATTTTAATGTATGTATTGCTAGGTAGAAAAGTTACTATTATCCTTATGGTTGTCTAACATTATTATTTTTTGTTTAATTGCTTACGTCACATTTTTAATTGTCCATTATTTCCTTATTGCTAATTACATTTTAAATTTTAAACCAAGAATATTACTTAAATTCAGTATTGATATTTTCATGGGACATTACTTTTCTGATCTCATTTACTTTCCACACAAAAACTAAGTAGGTATTTAGTATTTAATTTTTTAGGCCTTAACAGATTGGAAATCCAAAGTCAAAGTTAAAGTATCTAAATTAAGATGTTCATCAACGTTAACAGGAGGAGGTAGTTGTGACACTCCACCGCTGACAGGCTTAGAGGAAAAACTTCTTGGTCTTATGGGAAGAAAATGTTTGGAAAGAGATGAAGTAAGGGAATTGGGACAATGCGTACCTCAAATGGTAGAAATGAGCAATTAATCAAACTTAGTATCGAGTCGATGGTGTAGCGGTCTAACGCGCTTATATTCATTTATAGGCAAGTTTATGAGTCCGAGACTGCTGGGCTTCGAGTCCCAGACCAGACCATGTGGATTTTTAATTAAATTGCATGGTTCGGTTTCGGTTTAGGATTTGATGTGTGCCGTATTAATAGAAAATTCAATTTCTATTGATATGACATGCAGATTATAAAATCGCCATACATTATCGTCTCGATGATGGTGGGTGAGGTTTTCCGGGTTTTCCTCACCTGTAAGTCAAATGGCACCATCAATCATCCTTAAGTCGCCCCGGAGCGCCACGGCAAATAATAATAATAGCCGTCCCTTCCCCTACACAAGTCGTTCAGTCAACTTCAGGGGTTAAAATTCACTCGTAAGGGGGTGAATTATGGAGAGTATTATTATTATTATTATTAGTAAGTTCCTATTAATAATGTTACATTTAGAGTTTCAGGTGTAGCCCTGTTTCTTTTCTGTATTACTTTTCTATTGTGTGTAGAAGGTGACATGGTGACCAAATTAAAACGCCATTTAATATTAAGACAATAAATACATAGGTAATTACAAAATTTGAAAAGTAAATAGGATGTAGCTTCATCCTAAAATATTTTTGTTTGGTTTTAAAAAAGTGTAGGCAACAAAATTATATATATATTTTTTAAATGGAACACCTTATATTTTTTTATTTCCTACATCTATTGTACTTTTTTATACCTGTTATGTAGGATATCTGAGGTCACCTTGCTCTGTATATTTTTTGGGACACTTGGTTAGTGTTAGTATCCATAAAACAAATGAAGTTTAAAAACTTGTTTCTGTATTTTTGCAGGATTTTGAAATATTTGCTGAGCCACTTGCAGAAGCAGATTATTTTCCCGAACACAACTACTCATCTTTGGATATTGCATTGTCAAGTAAAGGCAAGAACGTTTTGAAAAGAAAATGTCCAGCAGATGTTTCATCTCCCAGTACCAGTAAGGTGCCAGATAATGTTCCTTTCATTGAAAGTACTAATATTTCGAATAAACATATAAATATTAATATGACACATAAAGGGCAAGGACCAATATTATTAAAAAAGACCCCTATATCAACTCCATCAAGAAACATTCCATTGCCAAGTAGGAATATTAATGAGTCGAGCATGTCATCTAGGCCAGAACAAAAAAGGAGAAAAATCTTGGCTATCCCAAAAATAGGCAAAACTTTGGAAAATATGATAGCGGTCTCACTGGAAATATTTAAAGAAATAGCAAAAAACACTGAAAATATTCCCAAAAATAGCAAAAGGATTGCATATTCATTAGAAGAGTTAGTTTTATATTTTAAAACTCTTAAATGACTTTGTTATAATAATAATGTTTATTTAGACTTTTTTCGCGTGTAACAATTTTTATACATATATAATTTTAGAGTTATTTATTAGTTTAGTTTTATGTTATTTTCTTTGTATCTTGTGGGTACGTGTGACTTTCTTTTTTAAATAATTTTAGATTTTATAAATAAAATGATATTTTGATGCATACACATTTGCGTAATGTCTTGTATTGCGGCTTCTAAAAATAATGTATTATATAGATGGGTAATCAATATTTTTAAGATAATTTTTTGTATATATCTCTTTATTTAGTCAAAAACTAATTCTAACATACATAGTACACAAAGTTATTAAAAGAAAGAAACAGTACAACATAATATTATAGAGGTTTTAAAAAGTACATTACACATAGGTCTACAAACTTAGAAATAAACAAATTTACACAAATAAAAATATCACTCTGACAAGATAATCCTTTAATGCTCTTTTCAAAGTATTTACTGATAAGATTTTTTTGACATATGCTGGAAAATTATTAAAAGCATTAATACCTTTGTTAAATACATAATTATATGTACTGCTCTTCCTACATCTTTGAATTCTGAAATTATCCTTATTTCTTGTGTTATAGTTATGTACATTAAAATTATTAGAGAGCTTATCCCGCAGATACACTGGTGCATGTACAATTTTGGCTTTGAAAATAAATATTAACGTGTAGTATAGTATTATTTTTGTTATTGGAAGCCAATTTAATGCATTTAACATACTGTTTATAGGAGTGTACTTCGACCACTTTAATATTATTCGCATGGCACGGTTTTGCATTTTTTGGAGACGACTTATCTCATTTTGGTTGAGTAAATACAAAATTGTAGGAAAGTAATTGAAATGTGACAATATTACAGTGTTGAAGATAGTTATTTTTGAGCATTGGCTAAGATGTGGCGAACATCGTCTCAAATAATTAATTTTAAAGGCTACAGTTTTAATAACTTGATTTGCATGCTCTTTAAACTTTAAATTATTGTCAATAGTTACTCCTAAATAAACAAATTTCTTTACTATTTCTAAATTTTCATCACCTAATGTTATATTTAAACTATCTTCCTATACCTACTTTTTTATGCCAAATATCATACATTTAGTTTTCTGAATATTAATTTTTAACAAATTTGCGCGACAGTATATATGCACCCTCTTCAGGGCCTCATTTATTACTCTTATGCAGTGCACTAGGTCACTACTGCAGAAATACAGTAGAGTATTATCTGCAAATAAATGCATTTTGCATATCCTTGCAATGTCCAAAATATCATTTAAATAAATGAAAAATAGCAAAGTTGTTTTAGTCGTATAGTTTAAAAAATCCTTTTCATCCCTATCACTCCTAAATCTGTTGTGTTAATTTACATTAGTAAATTACAGAGTGTTTACTGGCATATACTTTACATCCCTGTATTTTAATATATTTTTGGAAATAAAACTGTGATTATATGTATATATTTTATTACAAAATACCTAAAATTACCTGTACAGGGCGAGAACAAAACTGGGCACCCCTAAAATGTTCCAAAATTAATAATTGTAGTTAGGTTAGTTTCTAAAATAGGTTTGGATAAGGTTTCTTCTTCTCTGGTGCCCTTCCCATACAACATTAACATTTACTTCATTATTTACATCATGAAATACATCATCTTTAGGAATTTCTAAGTCAAACTCCAAGTTGGCCTCTATGAAAATGTTATGCAAAATTGCACAAGCATTTACAATGTTCCCTGCTTTATCAGGGGAATATCTTAATACTCTTTCCTTCAGACAACACCTGAATCGACCCTTGAGAAGACCATTGCACCTTTCAATGCAGTTTCTTGCCCTTACGTGAAAAAAATTATAATTTGCTTCCGGGGTGTTCACTTCTGCATTGAGTACTGGTGTCATTAGCCAAGGTTGCTGAGGGTATCCAGAGTCTCCCAAGAGCCAAGAATTATGATCACCTGTAAAAAAAATACAATTTAAAATTTCACCATATTTTAAACATGAGCTCTTATTTATTTCATAGCCCACTTATTAAGGTTCATGTATGCATAAATCTGCTGCTCACATCTCTTACATGTTCTATGTAAAAATCAAAGTCAGGAAAATAATATTAAAAAGAACCACTTTTAATTTGCATCTGATTTTTTTGGTTCTGGATTTGAGAATAGTGTGAGTTTAAAGTAACATTTATACTCAGTTATGGACTTGCTTGACTTGGAAGTGTTTTCTAACTAAAGCAGTTTTAAATTAAAATATGTACAATGCCAGGATAATTGTTTACAAGGTTTTAAACATTTTTTACCTTCATTATATAATTGTTGCAGTTCTGCTTGTATAAATGAATTTCTCCATATAAATGAATCGTGGGTAGCACCTGCATTCACATTAAGAATTTTTAAATCATAGGTGCAAATCTCCTATCAAAAGGATTATATTAATTTATGATTTTATTTAAATTATGTATATTTTAATTTAAAGTAGGTATTCCTATTGTTTTAGATAACTTACCAGCTGAACATTTTTTGAATGGTGCCCCTTTCTGTTTAAATAATTGTGCTCCTTTTCTTCGGGGGCTAATATTGCAACATAGGTGCAATCAATGGCACCAAGCTCCAGGAAATCCAGTCATTTCCATGAATCTTCCTTTATTTGCATTTTTCTCAGCTACATTCCTCGGAAACTTAATCCATTCTTCAGCAAGATTATTTACAATGCTGTCTGTTACCTCAGAAATAGCCCTTGATACTAAAGGCTGGGACATAGACACTCTGTCCAATTAGTCGCTGATATGATCCAGTGGCATAAAAATATAGGGTAGCAAAATATCTAAAGTTTGCAGGAACTACAACTGGATTTTCAGTTTGATTTAAATTTAGTATAATTCGATCTAAAATATAGTGTGCCATGTCTTTATTCAATCGAAAAGTACCTTTAAATGCTTGATCGGTCATGGAAAAGGGGTCCGCTTCCGCCCTCATAAACCGTCTCTCTTCGTTAAATAATCTGATTTCCCCTAAACGTTCTTCGTTGTTAGCTGCCACTATGTTTAAAAGATTTATTGGCAACATTTTAAATTAAATTTAGAATTTTTTATGAAATAATACAACTACAAACCAACCAAAACAAAAACTATAAATTATTTTATTTATATAGGTTAGATCGTGATCAAACTGAAAGGGAAAAATACAAAAAACCCTAAATTTTAACCAAATGTTTTTAGAATGGACCGCGATATTACGAAAATATCCGAAGTCGTTTCGACACGTTCACAGATTATCATATCCAGGGTATATCGAGCCAACGTGTAGGAAACTACACTTGAATTCAACACCACGAATACCACAGTGCACAGAATCCGCACACTGGTACTACTGGGGATCAAAAATGTGGATTAATGTTAGATTGTTTGCAAAAATGTAATGATGTAGGTGCAGATGTTGTCAGTTTAACATTTGATGGTGCTCCCCAGTCAATCTTACCATGGCCAAGCGATTAGGTTGTAATTTAGATTATAAGTGCTAGTCCAGTTTCAATTCCTATCATATTGAATTTTTTGGTGTCCTAAAATTTTATGGCACTGGTGCCTACCAGAGAGTCATAGGTCACTGGTTTGAGGTTTCCTTATCCCAGCAGTGCATGTCGCGAGCTGTTGAAGAGGTTACAAGTGCTATTGTCGAGACATTTGTATAACAACGGATACGTTTTCCCACGACACAAGAAACCAAAAATGAAATAAAAGAAGTATTTATGGAAAGGTTTAATTTTCCTGGTGTGATAGGGGCTGTCGATTGCACGCACGTAGAAATATTGAGACGACTGGTGGAGGAACACAACTATCTAAACAGAAAGGGTTACCACTTTAAGAACATTCAGTTGGTAAGTTTTCTTTTTAATTTAGGAGTAGCGTGATGAGTTATTTTAATTAGTTTTTTGTTTCAGATTTGTGATCATAATTTAAAAATTTTAAATGTTAATGGCAGATATGCGGGAGCTACACATGATGCATTCATCTGGAGAGACTCTACAGTACGAGCAGAGTTGGAAATAAATTACCAAAAGGGTAAGTTTGTTGATGAAGTTACCTTATATTTTCAATTTAATACTATTTTTGTTTGATAGGTGAAAGGAACAGTTGGTTGTTAGGGGACTCTGGATATCCACAGGAACCATGGCTAATGACCCCAATAGTAAATGCGTTGCTAGGTACACCTGAGTATAGGTATACTCAAGCACATATACATGGTAGAAATTGCATTGAAAGATGCATTGGAGTATTAAAGGGAAGATTTTTATGCCTTTCAAAAGTATTGAGGTATTCTCCGGGAAAAGTTGGGAACATTGTCAATGCCTGTGCTATTTTGCATAATATCTGTCTAAATGGTGATGCTGAAATAGATTTTGACTTGCTAATACTACCTCCTGAGGAATATCCTATTAACAATGCCGGCTTGGTGGGAGGAGATAATAGACAAAATATTATCCAAAGATATTTTACACTTTAGTGTTAGTTAATTATATTAGAAATAACAAAATATATGTTTTTGTTTATATCTGAAATATAAGTTTTACCAGTAACAAAAGCAAAACATGTATCTGTATTTATTTATTTATTTCCTTTAACAAAATATTTTTGATCACAGCATATTTTTGCTACAAAAACAAAGTAATAATCTTGTGATAATTAAATCCAAGTTTTTAAAACCTAAAATAATAAACTATATAATATCAAAAATAAGTAACTTGTAAGACTAACTTAAACCGAACAACAAGTCAGAACTTAAAATTAGATTCATTTTGCAAGAAATCACAAAGAAATAATTCTGAAAAAGAAAAAATTACTTAAAACTTAAGGTTTAAGTAATTGGTATTAATTAGTATTTTTTTATAGACAACTAAAGTCTGTCAAAAGATACATAAATACCTACCCATTATCACTTAAAGCTTAAGTTAAGGAGTATAGTTACAAAACATAATATAACACTTAAAATCCTATTTATGATAAATTGTTGCTATATCAGCAATTATTGACATGGACTGTGCAATACTTTCTGTATTCTTATTAAGTTTTTCAAGTGACTGAGACATGCTATTAGTATGATCAAGAATTTGTTTTAGTGTTAAAACAGTTTCACTACTTAACTTTGCAAGCTCATTCGAATTCATTGGTCTTGATTTTAAAATCTTTTTTGCATGTTTACATTGGTGCTCTAACTTCCTTTTTACGTTTTTATTGCTACTGCCTGCTATCACCTCTTCACAATAGTCATGTTCAGTAGATGTGGTGATTTGTGTGATGATAGTTTCAGTTATTTGTGGATTTTCATTTTCGTTTGAACCCGTAATATGTTTGGGAACCTGTAAACAATTGTGAAATGAGATATTTATTATTTTATACCTAAAGACAAAAAAAAATTCCCTGACAATGGCTTTTTAAACAATGTGAAAGGGCACAAGGACACTTTAATAAAGAGATTACAAATTAATACAAAATTTCACCAAGCTTAACTTTAACATGTTAATATTTTTTTAACAGTATCTTTAAGTGTCCCAATTAACTTATAATGTAGAAATAAAATAATGCCTACCTTTCCAAAATCTAATTCTGGTACCAACTCATCTCCATATAAGGCTTTCGTACTCATAATTTCCAGCAGCTTCTAGTGCTGATAAAGGAGGAGCCTGAGGGAGGCCACCACCTGTTTTTTGCTGTTCCCTTTTTAAGGCAGCAGCCTTAGATTTGGATTTACTTTTCCAATCAGTGAGTATCTAAAAATAAGTATCAGTAGGTTATTTTGGTACTTTTTTAACACAATCTGTTATTTCTAGATTATTAATAAAAAAATACTTACTTTTCTCCAGCCATCGACCGTTTTCTCTCCATAGCCCAAGCTATTTAATTTTGGTGGAAACTGTTTGCCACAATGCGTTGCCCTTGGCCCTCCCTTCCGAGCCATTGAAACGATTAGTAATTAATTCGGGATTTGTCGTACAAGAACTTAAGAGTAACTCCCAATGTCCTGGCCTTACCCTCATTTTATTATAATACTTAAAGCCAATTAATAACGGTCTAAACTCAAAATATAAATAATTATTTGTATGAACAAACTAACTTAAAAAATTTAAGGTTATGATGTGATGACCATGACACAGAGTATTTTCGTCTTTTTCTACGTGAGGAAATAAAGACAACGAGCGATTAAAGTGCGAAACGCCAACTTTTCAAGACCGATATTTTTAGTCTCAATAGTATTCTACCGAACCGTAGTCGATAGCACCAGGGGGCGTACCGCCTAACTTTGTGGAAATAGAGTAGAACAAGAGATAGAAATAGAAAAGAAATTTCTTTCTATCGATGAAATGCACCGCCGATAGACTTCTCTACGATCGATCGGAAACGTTCGGTTTTCTCTATGCTTTTATACTAACCTTTCAAAATAAACTAAAAACATTAGGTAAATTTAGGGATATTCGAGATTTCACTAAAATATTAATTTGAAACTTGAAAAGCGAGTTATTTGTCATTTCTAATTTGTGGTTATGTTTATGTATTTAATAATTTTACTAATTTTGTGAAAATGATACCAGCGTTTTATAATGAAATTTATGATGCGGAACAGGAAGAGCGGAGAGAAGAACTTGCCAGAGAAAGACGAACTCTAAGAAATGAAAGTAATCCATTCGAATTGCCAGATGAAGAGTTTAGGAAAATGTATAGACTGACAAAAGAATTAGCTCAAAATTTAATTGCTGAACTTGAGCCGCATATGAACCACGGGCAAAGAAATACAAGATTACCAATTGACCTAAGAGTTCTTGCTGCTCTGATATTTTTTGGTCATGGTTCTTACCAAAAATGCATTGGAGCAAACCAAAATGTTTATGTAGCCCAGCAGACAATGAGCGACATTATCAGAGAAGTATGCAATGCCATTGAAGACATTGCCCATAGGTATATAAAATTCCCTACAAATGCGGAAGATATAGGGATAAAAAAACAATGGAATGCATTCAATTTTCCCGGAATTATTGGCT
The DNA here is from genome assembly GCA_927349885.1 of Psylliodes chrysocephalus. NCBI lineage: Eukaryota > Metazoa > Arthropoda > Insecta > Coleoptera > Chrysomelidae > Psylliodes > Psylliodes chrysocephalus. The sequence continues at coordinate 91,247,346 of OV651814.1, forward strand.
GCGTAGATGGTTCACATGTTGCAATAGTGAAACCAAATGAAGATGAACATTTATATTTAAACAGAAAAGGGTATCATTCGAAGAATGTGCAAATAATTTGTGATGCAGATTTAGTTATTTTAAGCCTAAATGCAAATTTTGGTGGTGCAACACACGACTCTTTCATTTGGCGAAATAGTGCAGCTAAAAATTTTTTGGAAGAAAATTATCAGAATGGTGATCACAACAAATGGTTGTTGGGCGATAGTGGATATCCTCAGCAACCATGGCTGATGACTCCGATAAAAAATGCATCAAGAAATTCGCCAGAAAGCCGCTACAATGGTGCTTTAGTTTCCGCTCGATGCACTGTAGAAAGGTGTATAGGTAAATAGTTTTTTTTATGCAACTAATAATGCGTTTTAGATGCATTAATAAAGAGCGAGTCCTTAGGTATTCTCCATATAAAGCAGGACAAATTATTAATTGTTGTGGAGTGTTGCACAATATTTGTGGGGAACGTTCCTTTAGATGAGGATAATGAAGAAGAGGTTGAAAGAGATATTGACGAAGATATGGATGATTTGCGGAACAATGCACCACAAAATGTAGTTGTAGAAGGACAACAAAGGCGTCAACAGCTCATCAATGCATATTTTCAGTAATTATCATTAAATTTATTACGATTATTATTTGATTATTATTAATTGTTATTATTATATTATTATTATTATTATAACACATGTTTTATATCAAGCTGGAATAAATAAATTAATATAAAGTTAGTACTTTAATATTGCAATTTATTTTTAACAGTTAACACAAAAAGTTTCACAGAAACATCACAAGTTTTCTTAAAACTAAGTAAATAAATAAACAAATAAATACTCAACAAAATACATTTATACATAAATAAAAAAACATTCCAATGAACACAAATGAAAAAATAATTCTAAAACTAATGAAAACAAAAAAAAAACACTGATGAACAGAAAAAAAATTCTTAAAACGAATGAAAACAAATGAATCACAGATTCTTTTCAATCATGTGATTAACAAATCGCTTCAAATCATCTTTAATTTCAACAATCGCAGAGGACATCACCCCTACTTTATTGTCAATTTGTTTTACAATTTCTAATTGTTCCGCATGCATCCTATTTATCGAAATCTTTTTGTTTTTTCTGTTTGGGTACATTTAAGTTTTTTCCTGTGAATCATCTCCTCTACACCCGTTTTTCTTTTTGTTGCGATAGAGGAGGATGATGTTGATGCAATTTGTGCCAGAGGTGGTGGTGATGGTGGCACTTCCATAGCTTTATCCATTTTCCTATTTTCTTTTCCCGTTTTCTGTAAAATGAAAAATATTTAGTTCAAATGTTTAACAAATATAAGTATATTTTGTACTTACAAATCCTAACTCGGTGTTACCGTCACCTGACACCGACCTCCAGCCATATATATTCATTAGCCGGTCTTCGATGTCTGTTAACGGCGGAGCTAAAGATGGCCCACTATCAGTTATTTGGGATTCGCTCCGAAAAGTGGTAGCCTTACTTTTCACTTTCGACTTCCATCTGCCTATTGCCTAAAAATAATGAATAAAAAAAAATTACGTTATAGGTACTTTTCTGCGTGTGAAATATTAATTTTAACAATTTGTATAATTTAGATACTTTTGAGTGCATTACATAATAAACTTCAGTGAAAGCCTTGTAAAATATTGAAGAAATTTAAATTTTTATTACCTGTTGCCATTTGGCTACTGACTTCATGCCATGGCCAGTGCTCTTCAGTTGGGAAGTTAATGTTTCCCACAAACCTCTCAATTCCGCATTATCCTCGGCTTGGTTTGCAAATGTTCGTTTTAGCAATTGAGGGTAGGTTTCAAAGAAATTCACTACTATAGCCCAATGCTCTTGAGTAGCTTTATTATCCCGCTCCCGAATATCTATAATAGTATAACTTTATTAATGCCTAATTTAGAAATAACTTTAATAACTTACTCATGACAATAAAATATAGATATATTTTTAAAATAAATTCAAAATACACCAACACATACAACTGACACAACAACAAACCTGAAAATTGAGGTTAAAAAGTACTTAGAAAGATCACTTTGCGTCTTTCTATTTCCTGACATTCGGGGTTACCGACTCAGTACGATGATGCTTAGGCGGTGCGATTCATAATAGAGATAGAGAAATAGAAAGAAAATTTCTTTCTATTACGTTAGGCGGTACGGTAACAGAGTACCAACAAACGCTACAATCGCTTTCTATAATAGAAATCCACAATAGAATTTGATGTGTAGAATTCAATTTGGTATAGAGTCTCACTTCTGAAGATAAGCGATATACCCTCTACTGTGAACTAAATGTTGTGACCATTTGACATTTGACGATCTGTGTTCTGTCAAGTTTTGTTTATTGTTTATCAGGTCATGTCAATAAATGTATTTTCTTATTTATTTAAATTTTTATTATATCTTTTAAATATCTTTGGAATATAGTTAAGTGATATATGGGAAAAAACTGACCCTTCTCTTAAATTTCATCTGCTTCCTAAAGCTGGTAAATATAAGGTAGGTTGTCGAAAGGATTTAAATGATACATTCTATGAATTGTTGTATCCAAGGCGAATTACGTGTCCAAAATAAGGTGAATTCCCATGTTGGGCGCCAAAATCTTGTAACACTTTTTGTCCCCTTTTTTGAGACGGTTTTCATAGGCAAACGAAAGGTTACAAGAGCACGACAGCTCTATAGCCTGGAAGCAGGGTTCGTGAGTTCTGAAAACTTTTAATAGTTGACGCCATTTAATTTTGATCTTATAGAAACTAAAAAAAAAACAATGACTAAATCAAAACAACTAGATTTTTCTACAAATTCTTTAATGCCCTCCAGGCGAACAAATAAAAGTTCCAATACTCGATATTGAAAGTGAATATGATTTTTTAAAATAATAACAGATGTCTACTCCTAACTAAAGTTAGTATCTGCTGATTTACAATTTTTTAACCTTCAAAGGGTTTTTATAAAAAATATTTTTATGTTAAATTTTTAAATACATCTACAAGTCCACAGTTACATGAGTGGCTTGAATGGTTATAAGAAAATATGTACATATGTTTTTAAATCGTTATACCCCCTCCTACAGCTGTATTCGGTTCACACTATGTTATAACGAAGAATATTTAATCAATTTTAAAGAAACATTTTTGTGTGGATTAAACAAAAACTAAATAAAATTTAGTTACATAAAAAAAAGGCATTGCCTGGCACTTAAAAGTCAATTTTTAATGTGGCACCAAAAAAATTACAACTCAAATAAATTGGGTGGAACTCACCAAAAAAATCTTGTGCTAGCACAAAAAACAACCCCACTCTAGGATGGGTTTACCTCTCCTCTGGACATGGTTTTAATTTGCGTTCCTTCAAGATTAGGCCCCATTTGGGACAGCAAACCAAAAAGGCTCATGAAACAGCAAAAGCACATCATATTTGAAGAAGGTCCCCAGGACATGGAAAACAACCAGTTCTTTAACATAATGCGTAAAAGCCAAAAGGAGGCCCACAATGGATCGGCCATTTGCAGTTTTTTATGACTTTTTTATTAAAGTTATTTTTACTATTATTTTTATTATGTCGCCTGATCCCTAAAATAAAATGAAAAGTTGTACCTCGATTTAATAAATTTAAAAGGAAATATTTAGCTCTGAAGAGATGACCTTTTTCAAAAAATAAATTTGTAACGCTATGCGCTAGTGACTTCAGCTCGCCAAAACCAAAGATAAAATGGTTTACCTTGTCTTGATCGTTTCCGCCTTTGCTCCAGAGAACACAAAAGTCATGAAACCGAAAAGACGAGGAACGGAAGTATGAGTCGGCCATTTGAGAAACCATACCAGTCCCTTCGGAGTGGTACTGGTGTAGCCAGCACCTCGAAAGAACGGACTTATAAGATTTACTTGAAAAACGTAGCTACTAGTTGTCAAGTTGAATGACAGTGACGGTTACTTGGAAACGGGTAAGAAAAATGTCAATAAACAATATAATTAAATTTATTAGGACTTATAAAAGGTAAAATAGATGACCAAAGGAAATAAAAAATAAGAGATTAACGAGATTAGTGTACAATTTAAGGGTAGGTAACATGATTAAACCATGGCATTTATAATTGAAATACTATTAATTTATTTGTGATAAAAATAACTAAACGAATGGTATTTGTAACTGAAATACTATGTAATTTATTTGTAATAAGACTAAACCAATGGTATTTATAACTGAAATACTATTTAATTAATTTGTGATAAAAAGACATGCTTTTATTCTTAAAATTTAGTAAAAATCTCAAACGATAATCCATATAAATTTACTTTGTCTCACGTTCATTTAATTATTATTATTTTCAGTGCATATGAACGTTACAATGTTGCAAGCAGTCTTATGAGTTATACAGGTCTTTAGCTTTTCAGAGAAATATTCCACGACGAACTTGTGCAATCCCTGAAAAATACCGTAATTATACATTTGTTGCGGTTCAAAATCAATCGTTGTGCGCAATATAGCGTTGTTTCCACAATCAGTACAATTATGTTCTTGGACGGCAGTGGGTATATCCATCAACAACTTTCCAACAAGCCATGAAACATTAGCAGTGCAATCCAAAACGCATTCTTTTTCCTGAAATATATTCGAAAGAATAAGGCCTCTCTCGTTGTATAAAGGAGTGGATGGTCCATTAATGGCATAGTTTTTCATTAACGCAAGAGTACGATTGTTATCTTCTAGAGATGAGCTAAACTGCGATTTTATAATCGCAGTTAAAACTGTGATTGCGATTCTTCCATCACTGCGATTGCAACCTGCGATTGCGATTCTACATTTCGAAATTCGTAAACGACCATACAACATGTTATATTTATATTTACATAGAACATACAGAACAATTAGTAATGATGAATCATAGGATTTGGATGCTACAATCATTGGATATTATAAATTCTATAATAAATCCGTATGTTGTGCCGATTCTATAAGACGGGTCAGTCGGCGTTCGCTGGGAATCGTTGGTTTCGATTCCGACGACAACCGAGCAACCATCTTTGAAAAACGCAGTCACAGTTTTCTCTACAAAGTAATCACAGGTTGCGATTGTCAAATCGCTGTGATTAAATCGCAGTTCGCGATTTTAAGCTCATCAATCAAAGGGGCAAGTATTTTTGACCTGTTCTAATCTACGATCAATGGAAACTGGCCCTTGACATACTCCATTCCGCAAGATGCTAATTTTCTTACGTCTATGAGGTCGATTGTGTACAAGTTCAATTTCTGGACATTGTCGTAAATATTTTCCTTTTGGATTTCTTTTTGTTTTGTTCAGAAAAATTCCTTGTTCATTTTCTTTATCATCTTGCAAAAAGTTTATCGACGCCTTTGCTTTTTTATTCTGGAATATTTGACTGTCGATTGTTTTTGTTCGAGTCTTATGTCGAGCATACTCGTTGCAGTTCTTTTGTCCAGTACATTTTAAAGGCAATGTTAATATATTGGGAATATCTTTTTTTTTCTTCGGAAAGTGTATTTGATTCAAATGTGTGTTTTTTTGAATCTCTTCGCTCTAAAAGTTTTTCAGATTGTGGTAAAATATTTTTGTCCAGGGCAGTCTCCCTATTAGTGTTTCTACCTTTCCAATTTTCTTCTTTAAGAAAATAATTATTCTCATAAATTTTGTTGGACTTTTCGTTGCGTCCTATATCATCTTCCTTTATTATTATGTTTCTAGAACTTTCTCCTTCTTCTTCTGAACTACCATTACCAACATCCGATTCGATTTCGCAAGCTTCTTCGTTCTCTAATTTACCTTCCTGGCTTTCTTCTTCTACAGAATGATTAGTATGTTCTATTTTGTTGTTCGTAACATTGATTTTTTCATAATAGTCTATTTTTAAATCGTGCTCCTCAGACTCTTGCTCGGTTTCATTTTCATTTTGATTTGACGTTACTTCAATTTTTTCTTTATCGTGATGGGTTTGCATCTTAAGATTTTGTTTTTCTATTGTGAACAATGGTTTTTCATTTTTTTCTTTTATTACTGCACGTTCGAATTTGCAGGTGGCTTCGATGGAGCGAATATGCGCTACGACAAATTTATCTGCTCGGATCCTTGAAATACGCTTCAACAATAGCTGAGCTTCCAACATCGTATTTGGGAGAAAATTTATCTTTCATTACATTAGTAAATATGGGAAAAAAGTTGGCCAATTTTTGTAAATGATTGACAAATTCTGGAATATAGTAAGGATTTGGTCTTTGCCAGTCTGAACATTGTTTAGCTTCTTCTTCAGCACGATGTTTAATATTTTCGACGAAATGCATCAACTTCTACAGGTTCTTCTAAAGAATAGTTCTCTTCGGCAGTTGATTTCGATTCCAGCTTATTGTCAATAGGAATAAATGATTTAATGCGTTGAAATAGGTAAGGCTGGTACTGTTGACTTGGAATGTCTTTACCCGTTTTATTTTGACCGTCGCAGTCACTCATTGCTACAACAAAAACTGCCTGGAGCAAATTAACAAATTCCGTCAATGTTTCACAGGTTGTTAAAAGACCAATGCATCGTATATAAAAATCTTTTACTCTCCAAGGTTTTCCGGCAAATACCTTTTTTCTGCAAAACATTTTAATAAGATGAGCAATATCAAGTGGAACATAACATGAAAGCGCATGTTTCAACTTTTCTCCCGTCCGCCACATGAAACAATACAAAATGTAATTTTTCCAATTACATTCATTGAAGCTTAGAGTTATGCCGTTCAAAAGACCCAATGAAAAATCGCAAACGACTTCTTCCTGAATATGACATGCAACAGAAAAAAACGTATTTAACCAGTAATTAACTCCATAACTAACTCATTAGACTATTCCATGATGGCGAAACAAATAATACTGAACACGTTAATAACTAAATAAATAATACAACACGTCGCTATACTTGGCGCGACTCTGACTAAAGACAGAATAGGCAATTAACTAGGCGTAATTATGCACTGTCTGGGAGCTATTGCGAATGAGCGCGAAGGCACTTCGTCTTCCTTTACTGCATGCCGTTTTACCGACAAGGCTACGGATAGCGGGCGAATAGAGGTGTTGATTTTCGTTACTTTTGAATACTCGTTACTAATCGTTACTCGAATACTAAGTAATCATTTAATATATTTGTTACTATCGTTACTTTGATTACTGTAACTGTACTCAATATTCAATTCAATCATACAATTAATGCAAAATTCTCGGACTGTCGTTAATTCGAAGATCATTTACTTGTATATTTTTGTTGTTGATATTATGGAAATATTTAATTGAAATTTTCAAAATGCGGGCTAAAATTAAACAAATTTAGGTAGGAAATACGTAAAAACTGTCCTGTGTACAACTTTATTTTAAAAATCTAATGCCTTACATACAAATAAATACATACTTAAAGTCTAAAAGTAAATAAAAATAGAGACAAAAATAACAATCTTAGATGAGATATCAAAAAACAAAAAGTTTGGACAAAAATAACAAAAATAAAAAATAACATTCTGTATATGTAGATTGTAGTAAAAAAACATATCTTAAAATAATTTATAAATCTTGGTTGTAATGCAAAAAAAAGATAATTTTAACATTTTCTCCCTTCAATCGACTCCTTCGTTCTGAGATCAGCTGTCCAGCTTTTGAAAATATCCGTCCCGAGGGTACAGAAGTCGCTACTATGCATAAATACTGTTGAGCCAATTTGGCTAGATGAGGATATGTTGCCGCCCTGGCTTTCCACCATTCCAACGGATTTTCTTTCCTGCTTATTAAGTCTTCTGCTAGATAAGAACGCACTTCTAGTATTGCCGCTGCTTTTGGATCAATTTCTTTTCGAGATTTGCAGATTTTATTGAAGTCGGTCCAAATTAAATTCTCTTCTCTCTTCTTCTTGATCCATTAAGCTTTCACAATCTGCAGTGTTATCATCGTTAGTATTGGTATTATTATTCCGTTGTTATCTGCCCAAATGGTTTTAAAATTAAACAAATGTCTTTAAGCAACTGCCATTCTTCTTTAGACAGATTCTGAACAGGATTATTTAATATTCCCAAAGTAGCTACGAGTGGCTCTCGAACCTTTAAAAATCTTTCAAACATGAAATACGTCGAATTCCATCTCGTTACAACATCATTTATTAATATTAAATCATTCGACATTTGTCTTTGAATTTCAAGAAATTTGTTGTTCGCCTTTGTACTTCTGTGGAAATGTTCCACTATCGTTTTAACCTTTTTGCGTAATGGTTTAATATCTGAGATTTCCAATCCGCTTTGCACAACTAAATTTAGAGTATGTGCAAAACATCCTATGTGACCCCATCCTGTTAATCTTAAGCCTGCTTTAACATTTGCAGCGTTATCCGTAACCGAAAAAACTTTGTCTGAAATACCCCATTCTTCTGCAATCCTAAATATTTCTGATTGTAAATGTTGAGCAGTATGACTTTCATCATATTGTCCGCATTCTAATAAGCAAGAATGTAAAGTCCACTCAGGGGTTATAAAATGAGCGGTATAAAAAATATAACTCATTTGTCTATGTTGAGCAGTCCATCCTTCTGTAGTTAGAGCAACTGAATCAGCTTTTGAAATCAAATTTTTAAATTTCTCTTTTTTTTGTTCATACTTTTGCGGCAGGAATAAATTAGTTAACGTAAAGCGGCTCGGTATGACAAAGGAGGGCTCCAGACCCCCAATTAGTTCCCGAAAACCCCTATCTTCAACGATTGATAAAGGTTGTAAGTCTTTTACTATCATGTTTATAATTAAATCATTAATTTTTTGCTGCCTAGGTAAAGAAATCGGCCTCACTATATGAGGTTTGTATTTGCGACTGACCTTTTCTTCTTTTTAAGGATGTTTGACTCGTGCTACATTTAGTCCTAGTGCTAGTGCCACTTAATATTGAAGTAGTTTCAGTTTGTCCACAAATCGATTTCGATATAGTTGAAGCTGAGGCGCTAGCTTGGTCTTCATTTGCGCTCTCACTAGACTCACTGCAGTTAGAAGTTGACAACCGTCTTCGACCAGAAAAGTCATCGAAGTGGATCCAGTTCTCTCTAAAGACCAAAACAGTTCAAATTTTGTATAGTTTTAGCTTTAGAAAACAGCTCTTAAATACATGGTATTGGATTAAATAGGTAGGTAGGGGAGACCGGGGCTAGTTGTCACAATTTTTAAACATTATTTTTTTCTTAACCACCTCTCGCATTAGAACCCTATTATTTATTGGCAAGGTACTCTGAAATGTTGCGGACATACTGCAATTTATTAGACAAGTTTGTAATATTTTTTATCACGCTTTTTAATTAATAGTTGTAGCCATGTCAACTGTGACAGTGTGCCCCGGAGAGGGGGCATGTTGTCACAGGGCATGGGGTAAGGTGTCACATATACTACTAATGACTAAACCAATAAGAAAATTATTTTTTGCTTATTATTAAACGGAATCACCTAAAATACAAAAATAGTGTTTAAAATACAAAAATACTGTTCAAAATACAAAAATAATGTTCAAAATTCAAAATACAAATACAAAAAAGGTTAGGAATCAGCATCGGAGTCACAATGATGGCAGACAAAATGGATTGTCATCGGTGCACCCTACGTGCGACCAGTTCTTGCATTGGGTGCATTGTATCCAGGGCTCTTTAGGTATGCTACCCTCGCAACAAACCAAGCAAAATATTTCTTCCTCCTCTTCATCTTCTTGTATAGAAAGTTTTCGCTTTTGTTTACCTTTCTTTTTTTCCCCAAAAACATCCCTTTTTGTTTGCTTGGCTTTGGAACTGGCTCTCATTGCCTCTATCTCATCTTTGACCGGAGTGTCCGTCAAAATTGCAGACTTCAGTTTTTTTTGTTGTTTCCTGTTGGTGATCTGCCTTGCTCCTGCTTTTGGCAAGGGACGAACAGTTTCAGGAGTAACTTGCGATATTGATGCCGTCGGACGTGGTTGGGAAGAAGACGATGAGAGATTTATCCCCAAGGGTCCTGCTCGAGGCAGCGGTGCAGGTGTAGCGGTAACCCCATTTAAATTTTCCGGAGGTTGATCATGTAATGTTGCTTCCTCGGTTGCTTCGGTTGGATCTGGACGGTCTGTCACATAACTAGGCATGAAGTCCTGGTCTCTAAAAACATCTCTATTAAATGGATGAATTCCAGTGACTCGGAATCCTGACGATATATTATTAGGAACAATTGCCAGTAGCAGAGCAGTTGTACCTTTTTCTGGAATATTGTGAATTATAATCGTCTTTCCAGGGTTGTTCTTCATCCACGAAGCACAAGTCGAATTAACAAATTTTTTTAATGGGCCCTAAACACTCCGATCCAAGGGCTGAAGCTTGTGACTGCAATGATGTGGAAATGATAATATAACCACCCCATTATCTTTTGCGAAGTTCAAAGCAGGTATTGATAAATGTGAGTCATGGTTGTCTAGAAGTAGTAAAGCTGGTCTCTCCTTTGTACATCTGATGTGGCTAACAAAGTGCACCGAGAGAAATTTCTTTTAGCCGTTAAATGAAATCTTATCACCATTAAAAGATTTCTGCATTGAATAGGCGCCAGCCTAGCTCCCTTTTCAATGTCATAGAGGTAGTTTTTTCTAAAAACTTGTATTACTATAGAAAAGTAATCGTTTACAAATGAAAATGTGTTATAGATTATTGATATAACAGTTAAATAGTTAAAATTTCATCGTTATAATGTCGATGTTATCAAGATTATAATGTAACTTTTGTTAAGGAAATAGTTGACTTTTTTAGAACTATATTTTTACTGTATCGATGTTAAAAGGTACGTGTATAAAAATAAAATGGTAACAGTTTTAAAATTTAAAAGATTATCTATTGACAACTAAATGGTTTATAAACACGATAAATAGGTTCACTTTATTATTCTTAAAAGAAACTTGTATAAGAACGAAGTAATAACTGTTTCAGCTTTAAAAGACTATCCGTTAGTGGTCAAAAGGTTTCTTCAGAAGAAAATATACTTAGGTAATTGTCTCCTTCCATACGAAATACAGTCATGCAAACTTTTTGTATTATCCGACTTTTATTTCTTATCTTCTATTTAAGCAAAAAAAGTACGTAAGTTAAAGATTAAATCTGTGTTCCTCTGGAGCCGCTGTTCCAAATTTTGATTTTTTTCAAGAATATCGTTTAAAAAATTATGAGATTGTTTGCCATAAAAATTAAATCAAACTTTAGAAAAGTGGCTTTACGAACACCTTTAACTACAAGTACGTATTTTTTTTCACCAAAAAGAAATAAAAACTTTAAAAGTGGGATACGTACAAGTTTGCATGGCTATATTTTGTATTAGGAGACGCATTCCAAAGTAAATCCTCATAATAATGCAAGCTTGAAAAAGTCCTAATCCCGCAATGTGAATAACAGATCAGTTCCTATCAAAAAAATGATAAAATCGTACATGAGCAACAATAACACCTTGTTTTAAACGTGTCAAACAATATTATATAATAATAAAAGAAACTAATAAGTTAAAAATGAAAGGATTTACAATTAAAACACATACATATATAGCCAATTAACATTTATTTAGACAACCACAATAAACAAAATAAATAAACATGAAATAGATAAGAACATAACAAAATAAATATGGATGATACATGAATATTAGTCAACAATTATTGCTTAACTTTGCGGAATTTTTATTAAAACAGTGAAATAAAATTTTTATTGTCTTTTAATTGTATTTTGTGAATATTTATAACAAGATTGTCATCTAGAAACAGACTTTTTCTTTTCTTAGTATTATTTAAATGTAGAGAAAAGCAATGTTCATTAAAAGACAATACTTCCATTTCTTCAAATATAAAACAAATTTGGTTATCTCTATTAACAATTATCAATTCTAAATAACCAAAAGTCCGATTTTCAATATTAAATGAAAATACATCTTGCATTTTAAATACCTTATTTTTTACTGTAACCCTCTTTACCTTAGCAACAAACTGTAAAAAACGATTTGGTATTGTTTCATCTTTTATTAACAAAGCAGAATTTTTAACAACATTGTCAAAGTCTGGGACAATATCATGCACTCTATGATTTTTTTGACAGGTTGGTATCTCATTATCAGTACACAATTCAGATTTTCTTAATAATCTGTTACCTAACTGTAGTTGATGTTTTATAGCTAAAGTGTAGGAAATATTTACTCGAGAAGCCACAACATTTCCTGATAATTTAGAATTTCGATGTTTTGCCTCATAACGAATGGTTGAAATTTTACCTAAAGGGCCACATTTTTTTAAAACTAATGGATAATGGACCATAAAATGAAATTTTGGTTTTAAATTTCCAAACAACTGTTTGTATAAAAAATGATGCTCACGGACCAACTCTCCTAATTTGACATACATGTCAGGCATAACAAAATCAGATAATACAATTTCAAGTATTTTTCTTAACAATGTATAAAGACGCCAAAATTTATTACCTTCTGGAATCAAATCACCAAAAATTAAACCCGCATTTAGGATAAAACATTTCATTTCCGCAGCAGACATTCTTAGGTGCTTATTTTTTACATTTTCGATTGTAATAAGAGGGGGTTTATTATGCCCAGAATCAAATTCAAAGTATTTTAACCTAGTGTTAAGAATATCTATGCTAAAAAATTTTGACACAATAATAAATTCAAAAAGCAAATATGACATTATATAATTTCCTACCCCTTCAAATATGTCATGTGTAATATCGACACTATAATTTTCAGTAACATGAAATAGTTCTATATTATTGAGTATAGGATTAAATCGTATGCCAGTTAAATAGGCATTGTTTATTAATAAGTCAGAAGAATAATTTGTTTTATTTCTCAGCAAAAAAATATTTTCAACCACATCTTTTTGTGTATCAGATTTCCAACTTTTACACAATCTACAAAAAGAATTAGCTACAAAACTTTCTTGAAAACCAAATAGAGAATTTAGAGCTAAATTGTCACCACAAAAGAGAGCTACACAGAAATATATATGTACATTAGTATTATTTATTGCTACTGAAATGCCTTTCTTTGATAATGTATTTAACTCGTCAACTAATTTTGAAAACATTATTTTTTCTCCAAATTCCTTTAGATCTGAACTGTGAAATAGCATTCCAATAAAAATATTGTCCAGACGTGATTGTACTGATGGTGGCAAGCAAGCAACTGAATAATATATGGCCCCAATTTTATGTATGCCTGAATGAGACCCCAATGGATTTCCTATTTCATAATCATCATAATACAAAAAGAGTGGTAGAACAATATCACTACACTTGAAATTTGATATTTTGTTTTTCCAATTTTCTGTTTGAACTATATTAAGAATTATTTTCTGAGTCTTTAAATATTTTAAATATTGCAATGTTTCAGACAAAACATTAGACAATGAAAAAAATGACTGTAACACATTTTTTAATGAAATAAACTGAGCAGTATATTTCTTTGTAATAAGAATACCATTTTTGTTTTTTTCTAAACGCTCCCCAACTGTAAATTCTAAAGGTTTAATAAAAACTCCTAAATTTTCTAGATGTGCAAACCTGAGATATTCACTGTGAAAACCTTCAAATATATTTTCAAGTTCGACAAAATATTTATTTATTTCAAATTTATCGGATTCGGAAACTGAATGATTTTTCAAGATATTTCCTAGATTATTTTTAAACATATTTAATGGATCTAATAATAACACAGTTACTTTTTCTATAATTTTTTGAACATCTTTTCTACACAAAGTTTTTTCTGAATATAAATCACATATGAAATTGATATTATTTTCAGTCATTTTTTCTTTAAACTCATTAAAGGCAGCATCTCTAATAAATACTCGCGATTCAATCAATGAGGTTTCGTTGATGCTATTTGATAAAGAGGGTGAACAATTAACAGACATGTAACATGCTTCGTTAATGTTAGAAACTGTCGAGAAATTAGACAATGAATCATTACTAGAAACCATTTGGCTATTAGACAATGATTCGTGTGATTTTAAATGTTTTCTAAAGGTTTTTAAACATGGAAAATGTCTATGACACTCTTTTTCCCCACAAACAAAAACTCCATATTCTTCACATCTATGAATAATTTTTAAATGTGTAATTAAAGCATTTACTTTAAAAAAAGAGTCACTACAAAAATTGCACTGAGGCATATTATTAAAAAATCGTAAAAACTAACTCAGTCTAAAACTAACAATAAACAAAAGAGTATTAAATCCAAAAAAAGTAGGACTGACAAACATTTAGAGTAATATTACCAGTCACCAAAAACTAAAATAAAAATAAATTCAATTAAAAAAATTATCATACAGGTACTAAAAACCTAAGAAAACATTAATTTTCTTCAATATAATATTTAATGTCAGATATTACTGTAGAAGTGGAGGGTAATTTCTTGGAAGGCTTCATCTGAAATAACAGATCTTCAATTACCAACCAGATGTGTTCACATTCTGGTGGGTAAGCTACATCCAGCCCATGAAAAAATTTAAAGAGGCATTCTAATGTGCGAATGGATGATCCAATTTTGTATTTGATCTCATCAATAATAATAAAATATCCTTCTGGATTTTCTAATGTACCCAAAATGGCCGCAAATGGCTGTAACGTTATGTTATATTCTCGGAGTTTCTTCTTTCTATCTTGAATCTTTTGTTCTAATTCTTCGAGATTCTATAAATTACACACGTCAAATTTTAATATTTTTATGCTTATGTCAGAGAACTCAATTGTATATCATCTATGACTTAGGTCTATTTACTATAGATGAAATACGCCAAATTCTACAACAGCCAGATGCAAGAATGTTCATTCAAAATGTATTAGCCTTATACACTTTGACAGAATGTGACTGTCTAAATGACATGTGGGTTTTTTTTTGGTTCTTTTGGGAACCAGTTCAGAATCACTGAATTATACCCGATCAGCTAATAGGTTATCATAACCTCGCAACGTGATCTTAAAAAACGAATTCGTCAAGTGTATTTGAGAACTAGAATCGCCGATTCTGTTTGAACCAAAACAAACCCATTAACTTCAAATTATTCAGTCTAACCATCTGTCAATGTATATGAGGTTTGTAAATTTTAACACTCATAGTTTTTACCAGTTATTGAGATAATTTAAAAAAATAGTATAAAAATTATTAAATTAAAAGCCTTTTTTAAAACTGAGAGTAACCATAATAATAAAAATCTATTTAAATACTTACTGCATAAATGGAAAAGAAACTTTCTTGAATTTCACTCCTCGTGGGCCTCCAATTATTACCTTTTCTTGACTTTTTCAACATTACTGGAGGACACAAATAAGGCAACGAAAGAATTGAGTGGAGGCTCTTTTCTAAAACAAAAAAAAAACATTTCTTTAAAGTTCGCCATATGAAAAGTAAATTTAATGAATAATAAATTATGTGCAACAAAAATTTGTTTTCTATTAATCAGATTTACAGTTGTACCCGAAAAATTTGCATTCAATATTTCTCCCAATTATATTTTTCAGACAAAAAAATCTAAAGGAGCATTTATAGTGATGAAAAAAGATAGCGTCATCTAAATAAGGCAATGTTTATTTAAATGAACTATGCACTATGATAAACCTTAAAGTGTACAATGGAAGTTTTGAACTTAACCAAATTAATATATTCATCAAATTTAATGAGTTGAAATTAAGACATTTTTTTATTTGCTTTTTAAAAATGTAATTTTACTATAAGGGAACACAGTTCTACAAACTTACCGCAATTAGTATTGTTGGTGACATTAATTTTTCTTTCATTTGCTTCTGAAAGAATCGCTTTTGAAACTTTGGGCCATGTGGTACATATAATATCAATTTTATCAGGAAATTTTCGATTAAAATCTGTTTCAATCTAAAAAACAAAAAAAAATAATAAATTGCTATAATGTATTCTTACTTGACACCGGAAGGTATGAAAAAGTTAAAAGTTTTGGATGACAATAATAAACCTAATATTTTGAAAAATTATGTAGTTCAACATCATTTTCACATAATACATTTCTGGGTTAATAAATATATAACTTACTAGTTCTATTCCATTATTTTGTTTTAAACAGGGAAATTCCTTATAAATTTCAGTAAGTCCGGCATTACCATACAATTTTCGTCTAAGTTTGCTAGAATTTTCCCAAGCCTCCAAAACTTTATTGAATGGTTCTATAGCGACTTTTAAGAAGTTAAGAAATTGTTTTTCTTGATCATTTTCATCGGGGACCTTATTCTCTTTCTCGCATACGTTTATGCTTTTAGTTACTTTCGATGTATTTGCAGTGTTTAATGCATGACGTACATTAACGTATTTGTTCCACAATTTTCCTTTGGGTCCCACTCCTTTACCTTTCTCTTCTTCAATTGAACTATCAATCTCGTTTTCAATTTGTATTAGTTTCCGTTTCTTTTCGGGAGGGAAGTACGGTACAAAATAAGATTCGGCCTTCTCGTTATGGAACAATCTTTCGATTTCGTTGGAGACTCTTAAAAAAATATCTGTTTTGATCCTTGAATGAAAAATATCTAAATTATGTCAATGACTATTTCATTTCTTGTGCGAGGTGTGTATACTTATAAAAAATTATTGTTACATCCAAAGTAAAAAAGGTTAATTTCATGGCTAAACAAGATTGTCAATAGGCCGCAATTTTTAATAGTTGTAAGTAATTGGAGGGTCAACTTAACCTCACTGCAGCTTAGAATGAACAATTTTATATTATTCTTTATTAAACCGTTATTTTAAATATAAAAAACAAATGGCAAGATCAATAGTAAATAAACAGCTGTGAGGTCAAAACTGCACGATTTGTCCTCCAACCACTTACAGCTATTTAATAAAAAAAATGTCGCTTACTTAATACCGTAGACTCTAATTAATTCGTTGACGATACAGCGTACCAATTTCTGCCTTAAATTATTATTTAAGTGGCCCTTATTCAATAGAACAAGTTTTCCATCAGTTGACTTGTTTAATGTTAGCTCCAAACCCTGAAATATTCAGCAATTTTATACACACATTTACTATCCCATGGAAGGTTGGACAAAAATAAAATAACTGCTTTCTCAACTCAAAAAAGATAATTAAACACAAACTTTTAAGCCTAGTCAATAAAATATTAGTTGCTTGTTTCAGTTTATCAATATATCAAAACAGATGAAAATTAAACACAAAATGATCAAAAATATAACTATTTACTAGAGATCCTAATTGAATGTTAAAATCAGCCTTGATTTTTTTTTATATATATATTTTTGTACTAAAATAAACAAATAAAATAAGGTAAAATAGACCCAATTTATCCATAATTCAAAGAATTAATTACTAAATAAACTGACAGTCTGTATTGCATGCAAACAGTACCAAATAAAAAGTATTAAAAATATACCTCCGGAAAAACACTTTCTTTTTGACGATTACTGTCTCCTACGACTAACTGGATAGAATTTGATGGACCAGCTTTCTCAACATCGGCTTGAACTGGTTCATTTAGATTATTTTCTGCTAGAATTGCTAGAAGTTCGTCATCGGGTTCAAATACTAACGCATCCGAGTTACTATCATTACCATTACTTTGAGAGAAGGAATCTATCTCCTATATTGAAATTTTATTAATTTAGAGATAGTAAAAGACAAACAAAAACTAAATTAAAAAAATCTCGAGACCTGAGGGAAAAAAGGGAAGTTATTATGTATGTATTTATGTATATATATATATATATATATATATATATATATATATATATATATATATATTTTTGGGTGTGCATGTATATTTTTTTTAACTATTGTTCTACGAAGAAATCATTCTCATTTATATAGACAAATTTGCAAACATTGCAATAATTGTTTAATAGATTCAAACTAAATCAATTAGTAAATAAAAAGTTTAACAAGAAAATATGTTTTTATGCCTTTCATAATTATAGTTTTATTTAAAAAAAAGGGAAGTATGTATTTAAAAAATAGTATTTTCACTATTTGAATATATATTGCTCCAGAAAGAGAATTAAAAATAATTATCTAATTATTAATTTTTAATAATAATAAATTACCACACATAAATTAAAAATATGTAAACCAATATGTTTCAATTTTGAGAGAAAAATGCAAAGAAATTTAAAAACATACCGATCCTTTGGCAATGTAGTCTTGAAAATGTTTTCTAAATATAAGCCTTGCTCCACACTTAGGAAAAATTGTTTGAATAGTGAATTCATCCAAAAGTGGAAAACTATTATCATCAATTCCTTCCTCTAAAATAAAAAATAAATTACTGATTTTTTCACCAAAAATTACTTGTTAAAAAACTCAAAATTGTCCTCTATTAATTACCTTCAAATTTATCTACATGGGACTCTAAACCCCACTCTATGAGTTTCAACTTATATGCCATACTGTATGTTTCCCCGTTTTTTCTAAAAGTCAAACAAGTATAAATGGAAACACAGATAAAAATTATTTACCTAAGTCTAAGTATAAAGGTAGTTTTTATGTTTTCGTCTATCTGAATGAAAACTGTAATTATCTCATATAAAGTAAGTTACTTTTTATAACTGTGCAGTTCTTTTATTATAGTTGGGATAAAAATAAGACAGATCAGATTTTATTTTTTTTTGTGGTCAAACTGAGAGTTATAAAAATTTACAAAGATAAAAAAAATATTTCTAAAAATATTAACTAAAAAAATATGTCTTCAGCGTAGGCTCTAAAAAGTTACCACCAAATTTGTATTGCGAAATTCTTGTTTAATATACTTACAACTTACTAATGAAGACTAAAATCATCTCAGAATGTGACATATAGTGATAGAACATGGCAGCAAAAAATTATAAAAATCGATTACAGCCTACTCCTTTTATGCCCAAAATTATTATTTTTTTTATATTTTTAGGCGGCTATCACAAAGAATGACATTTTACGGATCTATTAACGTCCCTAAAATGTCACTTTTTTGGCCGCTTTTTATAAATACAAGTTTATCATATTTATTTTAAAATCGTTGATGGTGCGTCACTTGATTATAACTCTGTGGAAGCACATAGTTGTGAGCAATTTAAAAGGTAATTGAATAGTTTTTCATGGTCATGGACGTCCTTCATAAGGGAAAAATGTGTTGTGATTAAAAGGTTATAGGTATCAATACATATTTACTGTGTAAAAAATCTGATGTGTCCAACACATGACTTTCCTATCTATAGTTATTACAAGCTTTTTTCGGTTATTTTGTACAACCTATTGTAGCACCTCTGTAAATGATTAGAGGATAAACTAAATATATACATTTTCCACATACTTCTAATTCGAAACATTTTTTATACATTTGCCAACGAAAATACTAAAAAATTAAAATTTTACTCTTTTCGTCCAATTTTTCCATTACGGTGCATTTTAGAGAAATCATGTATAAAACAAAACTTATGGAGTTTGATATCGCAAACAACTTTTTAACAATTTTCTTAAAAATCAGAATTTTGCACATCTTGTCAAATTTCTCGATTACGGTCCATTTTTAGGACAATGGTGTATGGAACAAAAATAATATAAAATTATATCAAAAACAACTTTTATTTAAACAATTTTCTTAAGAAATTGAATTTTTTACATTTGTCAAATTTCTCGAATACGGACCATTTTAGGAAATTTTTGTATGGAACAAAAATTTTAGAGAATAATATTAGAAGTAACTTTTATCTAAAGTATTTTCTTCTGGAATAGTAAATAACAGATATATTTTATAAAATATAAAAATGACCACGCATAAAGTACCCTCCCAGAAGTTCCGACTCTGCCCAAAATCTAATCAGTTCACCGCAGGCCGGAATAAAGCTTAAGTGTGAAATTTGGTGTTTTTCTTTGTATCGGTTCATGAGTTATGGTGGATATATACACACACACACACGCGCGCGCGCGCCCACACACACACGCACACCCGCACGCACGCACACGCACACACACGCACTCACACACGCACACACACGCGCACGCACGCACACACACGCACACACACCCACACGCACCCACGCACGCACGCACACACACGCACGCACACACACGCGCACACGCACGCACACACGCACGCACACACGCACGCACACACACACACACACGCACACACACATGCACACGCACGCACACACGCACGCACACACATGCACGCACACACACGCACGCACACACACGCACGCGCACACACACACGCACACACACGCGCACATACACACGCGCTCACACGCACACACACGCACGCACAAAATCATGATTCCTATACTTTCCTTATCTGTATACAAATAGGAAAGTAATAAAAGTTAATCACGAGTTTAATTAATAACAGACATTATTTAATATTTTGAGGATCAACCTAACATTTTTAATCATATTTCTATGTCTATCGAAGTAGTATATTTAATATTAAAAAAATATACCAGATAATAAACTAAAAATACATTTTTTAGGAAAAAAAAAAATACTAAAAAATAATATACCTGTCGACCCTGTAGTTATATCACTTAGGCCACATTTTTTCACCTATAAGGCACATTTTGAGTATGTTTTAATATGTAATTTGATTTTATACTTTTTTTACGATATTGCAGGCAAAGCTTTGAAAAATTTATAATATAATATATATTGCCTCTATGATTTATTTCGTGTGTTACTTCTACATAATATGCCTACTTCATAACACCGCTTTGTTCTTCCTTTTTGTACAGATAGGTAACATAATTAAGTATAATTGATTGCAAAAAAATTATTTTTCAATTAAGACACTTATTACTTTATTTTTGTTTTCCTTTTTTTAAATAAATATTAATATTTATCGATTATAATTTTTTTCACTGGGTATTTTAACATGCTTGTTTATAAAAAACTACGAAAAAGATGGCCGATACTGAGGCATGCGCACAATTTTTTTTTGATGAAAAGGCCTATTGTAACTCAGAATTATAAATTATTTGACTGCCACTTTTACCTATTAGATTATTATAATAACAGAATAAGTGGTAAAATGAAGAGGTGATAGACGAGACGCCGTTAAATGCATTCATTTTACCAATGTCGAACTTTCTACATGCCGATAACACTGGCAGATTTTTAAAGCAAAAATAATTATGCATTTTTATTTAAATTTTACCAAATGTAGCTTGTACTTACTTGTATGTATGAAGTTCTAATTTTTCACTATAGCACGAAAAACCAAAATTAAGAAACACGTGTACCGTTTACTCCAAAAAATGATTTGCTAATGAAAAGAACAAACAAAAACAAATGCAGATTAGCAAGAAGGAAACAGAAACCGATGTCGGCGTTGAGGATACGATCATTGACCGATGATGGGCGATTGCTTGCTTAAAACAACAGCGTTGTCAGAACGATTATATCAATTTCTCTAAGTATACAATAAAAACCCCCAAAATCGTAAAAAATTATAATAAAAAAATAAAAAATAATAAAAATAAACTATTGTCATGCAATTTGTGATATATAAATATTTAATTTAATTAAATAAACATGGACAATTCAATAGAAAAATCCTCAAAACTTTAATAAAAGTTGATAAAACAATAAATTTACATTTGTAATGTGTTTCACACAGGCGAGGCGCAAAATTAAATGCCCCTAACAAATAATCTCTAAGAAAGTAGCTCCCAGATTTAACCTAAACTGATAAAAAACTACACAAATTTGGGGAAAAAACCCCCAATCTGGCAACCTTGTAAGACGATATGCCGTGAGTCGTGTTAAAACGTTTGGCGCTTTTTCTCCTTAACCAATAAAAAGTAAAGCCTTGGAATTCAAATAGCCGTTGTTTCATTAATTTAAATGATAGCTGTTTAACGAGAACAATATGAAATTTAACATTGACATGGTCATCTTTTAAGGGTTAAAATATATATTTTTCAACTTCATCTTTTAACTACAATCGTGTTACTTATTGCAGTTATGAAGTAACTTTATTAAAACAAAAGGGTTGATTTGAAAAAAATACCTTTTTTATGATGAAAAGTTTTTTTGTAACTGTAATCCGAAAAATTTTAATGGCTACAATATTTTTTTTTCACAGTTATATGATTTTTTTGAAAAAAAAACTCTATTCATCTGATTTTTCTCGGTGTGGTTAATAAATATCAGGAAATGCTCTTGATTCATCCAACCGGACGGATTAGCTGTTCCGACGCTTCCAGGAGGGGAGATTTGCAGAAAATGGTCATGAAAATGAACAAGAGGGAAAACGAATAAGGGCGGGATACTATTTCCAGTAGCAGAAACTGCAACAGCCAACATTACCAACGTGCCTCTTTTAGCTGAGGTTAGAGAACCGATTTGCTTGTATCCCCTTCGAGCAACTATACGATCAGGTCGCTGTACTGTGGTTATTCCAGTTTCGCCCATGTTATATATATCACCTGGGAGAAAATGATGACGGTCTAACAGAATTGCCAAATTGTCAAAAAAACTTCCCACGTTCGTTTAATTAAAGCTCCTGGCCCTGGACAAGCTTGTGGTGTTCGTATTGGCAGTCTCATATGGCATTTTAAGAAACTAGTGAACCAATCTGGACCGGCCATATGATTTTGAGTCCATGTTTGAGGCATTTTCTTGTTCAGAGCTTTTGCGTAACCATAAGCAAGTTATCTTGCCTCTTTAGGAGTTAAACCGAGATATATATCTGAAGCCTTCTTTAAATAGTTCTCAAAATCTAGTTCTTCGGAATCACTAAAAACTTGCCTGGCTTTCTTGTATCCCATCTTAACATTAGAATTACCGGAAGCAAGTTCCTCATCGGTGACTTTTTTACAAAACCTTGCCAATGTTCTAGTGGATGTTAAAATGTGCTGCTGCTTGTCTGATTGATATGGGGGTTTCCTCAGTTCTAACGGCTAAAGTAGCCCTTAGTAACACATCCCCATCAGGTCGATCCGATCTATCGGTTTTTTTCCGATATGGTCGAAGCATATGTAAAGAAATCATATGTATAATCCCATAATAATTATCCAACGGGGCATATTGTCACTGTGACAACTACCCCCCTCGACAATGTGACAACTTGCCCCACTGGATATTTTGAAACAAGCATGCTTATATCTTTTTAGTCAATTGAGTCAAAGTCGTTATTTTAGTATTTCTAAAACCTAAGAAACTCTACTAAGAATTTTATATAGTATGCATACCTTGCCACTAATATTAACATAGCCACAACAAAAAATATGAGAACTTAAAAATTTACAAACGCTATGCGTGTTTACACTATCATGAACTACACTCGAATGAGAAATCGCCGGCCACCGCGGAGTTGTCACATCGCGCCTGACGAGCTTCACGGAACAGTTGATGGGTCGGTTGGCCTTCCTGATCTGTGCATGTAGCCAGAACCGGCGTAGTGACAACATGCTCCTGTGACAACTAGCCCCGGTCTCCCCTACTAGTGTATTTTTACCTTCAATATATTTTTCTTTGGCTCGAGGTTGAGGTGGTTTGCCAGTTTTGCTCAAAAAAGTGTGATGTTTTGACTTTAAATGTTTCATTAAATTTGAGGTCGAACCTCCTTTATATGAGTATTTGGACCCACAAATATTGCATTTGGCTGATACCAAGGATAAACTTGTAAAATGAAGCCAAATTTCACTCCGGTTTGATTCCATTTCAACCTAAAAAATATTTTAAAACACAAATTAATTAAGAAGCAGAAATTCCACATATCGTTTTTCTTCTGAAAAGTTCGGTATCAAATTTTGTCTTATTTGTAAAAATTGCTTTTTAATTATATCTACTTATATGTAAGTATACCAACACCAATATCTATTACCTAATAAGTACAGCATCATCACGCGAGAATGTCCGTTCCGGGTCTATACCTTTTTTATTTGTCAAAATACGGAAAGTTTTTATTTTATGCCATTCACTTTATGGTGTATAAAATAACATTAAGGTATCTGAACTGAAAAGGCCCAACAGCTTTTAAATAAAAAAAAGTCGTATCTTGCCAAGCAAAAAAGTTATTTCTTATGTGATGACCCTATACTTAGGGTGACCAGATTTGTTTGCAGAAAAGTAGGACAACCAGGACAAAAAAGCCTGATTTTTAATAAAAAACCCTGACATTTAACAAATATATTTATATAAAAAAATGTAACAATTTCTACTTAGGTAAAAACTACTTATACTTTTCAGAAGAACCAATTTCTTTTAAAATATTGGGATTGTCCATCAAATAATTATAATATTCCTCACAAGACATTTTTAAAATAAATTTTAACATTATGAGGCTTTTTATTGATTCGATAGATAAACGGTTTCTTTCTTTGGTCCACTGCGCTGCGATTTAAGAAAAAATTCGCTCGACGGCAGCATTATGTGTCGGAATAGCAAAGTAGAATTCACAAATTTTAAGCAATTCTAAAGATAAATCAATGTGTTTTAATTGCTTAAAATAGTAAGACCGCTTTTTATCTAAAGATAATGATAAAAATTCCTCATTTTGAATCTTTGTTGTCAAACTGTCTTTTAATAAAATGATTTCATCAATTAGTTTTGTGTCATTAATTTCTACCCCTTTTTTGGATAAAAATTCAATACAGGGCAAAATATCATTAAATTTAAAGTTTGCATCATTTAAAAGCATCCATTGAAATAAATTAAATTCTTTCAATGGAGCGGCCCATTTTTCTAAATAAATTTGGCATAAAATTGCCATACTTGCTCCTTAAAATCATTAATTTCTTTTTGTAATCCATTTTCCCTTAACACATTTAACTGACTTCTTACTTTTAATGGTATAAATTGCTCGGAGAGCCTTCCTTGTAGTGCTGTGAGGACTGATGCAAGAATGTCCTGCCCTTCCAAAATGGAAATATTTTCTTTTTCAATTAACGCAACGTTTACATGGAAAATGTGCATAGTTGAATGTAACAATCACAAATACATTTCTGAAAATTCACTCTCAAAAAATTTTCTAAGCATAGCTGGACAGTCTTGCTGAGATTCAAAGTAGGATTTAAGTGCCGGATAGAGTTTAAGAATCCGTTCAATGGCTGGAAACATGGATAGCCATCTTGTTTTGCTATGATATAAAAGCGGCTTTTATTGCTTCCGTTCTTACCGTGTAGATTGAAAAGTAGTTAAATATTTTGAAGATGATTTAGTCCACATCACACTGCACTGAATCAGCTCCATGCTGTATACAATTATGAAGAATATGGGCTGGGCAACCTACACCAACTATATCTGAATTTAAGTCTTGCTTCTTGTTGCTTAAAACATTTTTTTGTACTCGTCTTGCGAGACCTCCAAAGTTTACATTTAGCATTGTCGCCGGAAAAAGCGATACACTTGGAAGTAATGTTAAATTTTTTGATGGTTGTTATCAGATATTTTGATATGGCTTCAGCCGTTTCACTTGAAAGGGCAGATAATTCCAATACCTGTGTCTGAATTCCGTTGAACCATTGAAAGTACTGGACAACAACAGGAAACATTTTAGTAGCTCCATGATTACTTGCATCTGTACCCATACCATAGAAATTTACAGAATTTATACCTGATATTAATGTTTCTTGTGCGTGAGGTTAGAGTACATGATTAACAATTGCTTCGGTTTTTGTTCTTCCGCATCCAAATTTAGCAGTTATTGCTGAATCCGGAAATATCTAAAAAAAATACAAAGAATATGTTGTTAAAACTTAACATTTGCTATTAATAACTGCATAGGTACCTTTTTTATTAACGGTATTTTTTTCCTAGTAACTTTTGGCTTAGCTGTTTTTACTAAATTGAATAAATATTTAAATACATTTTAGTAACAGCCAAGTACATTTTTATTAATTAATTAATTTAAAACATGTCTTTATTGATCAGATCACAAAAATGTCTAAGTTTATTTTTTTAATTTATTTCTCACTTTTAACTCGAAGGAGAAGTGTTTTGAAAACACCCTGTATATATTTTTTACTTCAAAATTGGGTACCTACCTCTTTAAGAAGAGATGAAGTGCAGTCCAACGATCTATAAGACTGATGGTGCGAAACGGTGTGATATACTAATGTACCTTCTGCAGCTTTAAGTTTAAAATCAACTGAACTATTCTTTTGGACGAAAAAGTTACCCAGTTTCATACAAGAGGAAGAGGCTTGAAGACTTTTCTTGTGTTTTTCCGTAGAAATATGTTTTTCCAGATCTGCTGCTCCTTGGCTGCCAACAGAAACAAACGAATCACAAGGCACACATTTGGCTTCTTCTTCATTTCGGCCTCTTACAAAAATTTTGTATTTTGCCGCCAGTTTTTCGGTAAATTTACACTTTCTTTTAGACATGATGTTTATTTGCTGATGCTGAACTTAAATTGAACTAGTGAACTATGAATACTCAACTGTGAAGTGAAACGTCGGTTTTTATACTCGGAGGAAAGGGGCAGTCTAAAGTCAAAACAACTAAAAGCGATTTAGATTTTACGCACGCTCTCTAGTTATGTCGATCGGTATGCGTTTATCCTGTGTCGGGTCGGTATCGATATATACGCGGCGACCGACGCGGCGCGGCGTTGCCAGCTCGAGAAAGTCGGAACCAGGAATAATGATAATGTGCGTTTCTAGTTATTTAGAATTTTTGATTGATAAAAATCCGGACACGACAAAAAGCCGGCCTGACGTTTTCATTTAAGCGAAAAAGCCGGACATGTCCGGCTTCATCCTGACGTCTGGTCACCCTACTATACAAATGAAATATAATTATTTGTCTTACCTTTTATTATGCTATATGGTCACTCAAATTTCACAAGCTACATAATATTAATCTTATTCACCTAGGTATTTAATTAAACATACACGCATCAAAGCGACGTATCGCAAGGGAGCAAACTAACAAGGACAAAACAAAATATTGCGTCATCCGTCATCGGTATCCCTGAGCTGAGAGAAAAACAATTCGGGGAATCACATAATATTTAAAATGCAAGCATTGCAAACCGACAGCCGAGGCCGAGCAGTCCGAGTTCCGAGAAAGCGGATGCAATCGTCAAACTACTTCAAACAAACAACATTGCCAGATTGTCACGTCCTACTTTTTTTTGTTGCTACCTTTTACAAATACAATTTAAACGCGAGTTATGATCGATGACCCCATATACCTTTTACAGGAAAACGGTATCGGGTTGCCGGCAGTGTTACTGAACCTATGTGAAGTGTGTGAATTGCTGACTCTAACTTTTTTTCATAGTAACATTTTAATAAAATAAAGTTAGTCTGATATAATAGCTTGTAACGACAACATTACCATTAAATATTAAATATAATTTATTTTGGGTTTTTATTCAAGCAATAGCAATAAAAATTCTTTTTAAAAACATTCCTCTCAACGAGAGACTTATAAGTCGCGTTGTTTAAATCAAGATTTAGTCAATATGAAGCAGGGAAATAACGAATCTCCTTATGAATTTCATAAAAGAATTATCGCTTTGCTTAGTACAGTTTGCAATTACATTGATTTACATTGCCAAGGGGCCGAACGAGATTCAAAAAGATCATTTTTCACTAAACAGGATTTAAAATCATTTTAGCTGGGTTAAAAGACCCATTAGGTCCTATAATTCGTGCAATGAGACCGACAACTTTGCAACAGGCAATTCAATTTGTACGAGAGGAAAATAATGTTAAATATTATCAAAAAGGTCAAAATTATTCTAATTCAAATCAAACCGCTAGTAATATTTCCAGGAAACCAATAAATCCTATCAATAATAATTATAATCGTCCAAATTCATTTCGATTTCCCCAAAATTCTCGAGATCATTTTCAGAATTATTCTCAACCCTCAACCTCATCTCAATTCCCCAGAGGGCCTATTCAAATTCAAAGACATCCAAATCCTCCTCAAACTAGATTTCCAACAAATAATCAAGTTTTCGGAAAACCCCAAAATGTATGGAAACCAAATTCCAATTATGTCCAACCCAAAGCTACCCCTATGAGTACAACGACAAGAAATACTACACCCCAAGCTCGAAACCAAGGTTATAATAATTTTCAAAATTTTAATCAGAAACGTAATTTTGTTTCTGAAGAATTATTTAACGCCGAAATTTTACCTGAACACTTAGGAAATGACGAAATAAGTGACTTTGACAAACAAAACTTTGAATACGTAGATGACGAATGTGAGGATTTTCAGATAAATGCCTCAACGGACCACAAGACATAATAGAACTTAACGTTTCCTCGGATAAAAAAGAATTACCCTATATAAAAATTTCAAATCCACCCCTTATGCTTTTAATAGATACAGGTGCTACTAAATCATTTTTGAGGCCTGAAATTGCATTCAAATTATATAAAGAAAACATATTTAGAGAACCATTTGTTGTTTCATCTGTTTATCAAACGTCTACTCATCAAAATTGTGCAAATATTCCGATATTTCCAGAATTTAATCAAAATGGAATTTTAAAGTTTCACCTCTTTGATTTTCATAATGTCTTCGACGGATTAATAGGTTTGGAGCAATTAAAATTGCTTAATGCCCAATTAGATTTTGTAAACTCAAAATTAATTACCCCCAACACAATTATACCAATACATTATCTTGTAAATAAAAGAAAAATTATTTTTAAAAGAAAATTAGACCCTCATAGTAGTATTTTAACAAAAATTCCAGTATCACAAATAGAAGGTGATATTTTAATTCCAAAGCAAATTGTTAATAATTGTGAAATATCATCCAGTCTTTCGAAAGCTGAAGATGGCTTAGCTTTTGTCGAAATTTGTAATAAAACTGATGACGAAATTATATTTTCTTTAATTGAACCGTTACAGACAAGTACTTTTGATAGAAATTATTATGAATTATACCATTCTGACATTTTACCATATGACAATAACGCTGAAAAATCAGATATTGACAATCTTTTACGTACAGACCATTTAAATCTTGAGGAAAAACAACAAATTGTGAAATTGTGTCGTAAATATTCTAGTATTTTCTACAGAGAAAATGAACCGTTAACTTTTACAAATCAAATTAAGCATAATATAAGGACTAATGATGAATTACCGGTTTATACAAAATCTTATCGATATCCATTTGCACTCAAACAAGAAATTCAAAGGTAAATACAAACCATGTTAGATCAAGGTATTATTAGACATAGTAATAGTCCCTGGTCCTCAAATGTCTGGATTGTGCCGAAAAAGGCTGATTCCTCTGGCAAAAAGAAATATAGAATAGTTGTAGATTTTAGAAAATTAAATGAAAAAACGATCGATCATCGCTACCCTATACCGAATATCAATGATGTGTTAGATAAATTAGGGAAATGTAATTACTTTAGCACCCTTGACTTAGCGAGTGGATTTCATCAAATAGAGATGAGTCCAGAAGATATCCCAAAAACAGCTTTTAATGTTGAAAATGGGCACTATGAGTACACTCGAATGCCAATGGGTCTGAAAAATGCGCCTGCCACCTTTCAGAGAGTTATTGATAATATTCTCAGAGGGTTACAGAACGAAATATGTTTAGTTTATCTCGATGATATTATAATTTTTTCAACCTCATTACAAGAACATATAACTAACCTTGACAAGGTTTTTCAAAGACTTAAAGTTACCAACTTTAAATTACAACTTGACAAGTGCGAATTTCTAAAGAAAGAAGTCGCATATTTAGGACATATCATTACCCCAGACGGTGTTAAGCCTAATCCGGACAAAATAGCCGCGATAAAAAAGTATCCGATACCTAAAACAACGAGAGAAATAAAATCGTTTTTAGGTTTGCTCGGGTATTATAGGAGGTTTATTAAAGACTTTGCCAGACTGACGAAACCTTTGACAAGGTGTCTCAAAAAGGACGCAAAAATAGAACATACGCCCCAATTTATAAAATGTTTTGAAACGTGCAAAAATCTGCTGACAAATGATCCAATTTTACAATATCCCGATTTTAGTAAAGAATTTATTTTAACTACTGATGCGAGCAATGTTGCTCTCGGTGCAATATTGTCACAAGGTATTATTGGCAAAGATAAACCCGTTGCGTATGCCTCTAGAACTCTTAATGAGTCTGAGCAAAACTACAGTACGATCGAGAAAGAATTATTAGCCATTGTTTGGGCTACAAAAATCTTTAGACCGTATCTGTGGGGTCGAAAGTTCACTATACAAACTGATCATCGAGCATTAAAGTGGCTGATGAATCTAAAAGAACCAAATTCGAAGCTAGTTAGATGGCGCTTAAAACTAGAAGAATTCGATTACGAAATTGAGTATAAAAAGGGTAAAGCAAATACTAACGCCGATGCCCTCTCTCGAGTAGAAATAAATACTAACGAATTAACTGATTATTATATAGAAAATTTTATTGAATCAATATTAAATGAAAGACAAGACGAAGATAATTATTCGGTAATAGCTAATATGGGTGACGAACAGTCAGAGCGCGAAAAAGACACTGACGAGCATGACGAAATTAATGACAACAATGAAAATGACAATGACGACGAAACTAATCATACCAGTATTGAAGAACCTATTTTAGGAATGAAAATTTCTGAAAAATGTATAAATTCATATGATCACCAAATATTTATTGATTTTGTCTTACATTCTGCCGCTAAACCAAAAATAGAACAATTGTTCCCAACAAAAAAACGACTACATGTACAAATTGCAATAAATAATATAAAAGAAAGCACAATTAACTTGTTTAAAAATTATATCGATCCAAAATTTACTCATGCAGTATATTTTAAAAACGAAAATGCAAACGAAAATTATATACCCCTAATATTGGAAGTTTTGAGAGAAACTTTCAAAAATTCTGCTTATAAATTAATTCATTGTAAGACTCTATTAAGCGACGTAACGAACAAAGACGAACAACACGAACTAATTAGAAATTTTCACGAAGGAAAAACAAACCATCGTGGAATACTGGAGACAGAGACAAGAATAAGACAGACATACTATTGGCCAAGTCAAAAAAATGACGTTGCCGAATTTATTAATCGTTGTGAAATTTGTCAATCTACAAAATATGATCGGAATCCTCCGAAACAAAAGTTATTGATAACCCCTACCCCTTCTAGACCATTTGAAATTATTTACATTGATGGATTCTCAGCACAAGGGCAAAAATACTTAACAATAATTGATACCTTTTCAAAATATGGGCAAGCATACCCACTTGCAGCATTGACAGGGATAGAAATGATTAAAGGTCTTTTAATTTTCATGACACATCATGGTTCACCTAATCTTATTATAATGGACAATGGAAGTGAATTAAAAAACTCAATGCTTCAGGAATTTTTAGACGTTCATAAAATCAAAAGTCATTATGTTTCACCCAATAGTTCTCAGTCAAAAGGCGCAATCGAGCGTTTACATTCAACAATCATTGAACATTTAAGAATTATTAAAGCAAAAAATAATGGTAAAATTGACATTTTAAATGATATGCCTTATGCTATTTTCGGATATAATAATTCTATACACTCGGTGACTAAACAAAAACCAATTGACGTTATAAATGGTCATTTTGATTACAAAGATTTTTTCGATATCGACATTAATCAAAAATTAATTAACAATTACATTCAGGAACATAGGGAAACCACAACCGAAATTTACAAAAAATTAAATGAGAAACTAATCTCGCAGAAAGAAAAGACAATAGGATATCACAATAAAGATCGACATGAACCACTAACGTACATACCTGACACTGACGTTTACAGAAAAAATACAACGCAAGTCAGAAACAAGTTAAATCCAAAATTCTATAAAGATAAAGTTTTAGATAATGAAAGTATAAAAGTAAAAACTCATAAAAAGGCTTTATTACATAAACAAATACTTAAAAGACCAAAAACTAACAAGACAAAACTTTTACAGGACGTCACTGATCCTAATGATCCTGGTCCCTCTACAAGTAAGGCCTCAAGAGATACAATTGACGAACCTAATTAATAATCCTGGTATCCTTCCCTATCTTTTAGGCACAGCTAAAGTAAAATCAACGGTACATACATTTCTTCATTATTATGATTTAGCACCTATAAAAGATGAAATTGAAATTTTAAAATTTGCTTACAAAAATGTAACTGATGCCATTCAAGATAAGCTTAGCAGCCCTTATCATATAGAGTTAGAAAATTTTGATCGAGCACTTCTTTATCAACTAACATTAGCAGATAACAAATTAAATTCCCTAATGCCTCCTAGTAGAGTAAAACGTGGTCTTATTGATGGTTTAGGTTCTATAATTAAAAGTATTTCTGGCAATTTAGATGCAAATGATGCATTTCATTATGATCAAGCCATTTCTGATCTTCAAAACAATGAATTGGAAATTGTACAAAAAGTAAATCAACAAATTTCACTTACAAAAGATATTATTCAAAATTTTAACAAAACAATATCTTTAATAAAAAGTAATCAAGAAGTAATATGTGCAGGAATAGAAAGAATTCGAACTGCTTTAAATCAATTTGTTTTTCAATTTAATGATTACTTACAAACTCGAAATATTTTAGATCAACTAAATTTAAGTTTAGGCATCATTATTCAACTTTTAGGAGAAATAGAAAATTCTGTAACCTTTGCACGATTAGGAGTTTTACATCCTAGCATAATAAAACCAGAAGAGATAAAATCAGTTATAAAAACTGTTTTAAAGTACCATTCGATAGACGAACTTCTTTTTACAAATTCAATCAACGATACTTACAAATACTATGAAATTCTAAAAATATATGCTTATTATTCTGATTCTAAGATCGTTTTCGCTCTCCATTTTCCCATAGTTTTTCCTGAAAACTTTTCATACTATCACCTTTATTCAATTCCTACCTTAAATTCCACAACTATAATTCCTCGTAATACCTATCTGATGATGAACGAAAACCTCTACCAATACACATCGCTACCATGTATCAACCTGAAAACCAACTACTACTGTACTGATGACCTAGCCGATGGAATCGAAACAGAGGATTGCATATTTCAGTTGCTCCAATTGCAATCCAATACCAGGGGATGCCAGAGAACGCCAATCAAAGTATCAAGGAATGTTATCCAACAAATTGACCAATCACACTATATTGGTATTTTTGTGAATAAAACTAAAATCGAAACTAAATGTGGTAGGACCGATTTTACTATACTTCAAGGAAATTATTTAATTTTTATACCGTACCAATGCCAAATTAAAATTGAAAACAAAATTTTTACCAATGAAAATTTTATGTCAATGGGCCAACCCCTATTGCTACCAGAGATAACCATCCCGTACTCCAGAAATACAGAAGAAATAGCAGAAATTAATTTAAAAGATGAACCTCTTGATGAAATTCATTTAATTCAAGCGAGACAGAATCAAATAAAACCAATAATATTGCACCACCTCAAAAACAATTATTCAGTAAATCCTTTAAATATTATAATGTATTTATTATTAGGAGTTGTCATAGTTTATGCCACCATTAAATTTATTAGAGATAAGAAAAAACCAAATTTACCGACATCCCAAGTTAAAAAAGAAGAAGAAGCTATAGAAGAAAGTCAACCACTTGAAGCCCCCAATCCAATTCCAAGGGCATTTTTCACTCCGTAAAATATGCCAAGGTCCAAGGGTGGAGGAGTTATGATCGATGACCCCATATACCTTCTACAGGAAAACGGTATCGGGTTGCCGGCAGTGTTACTGAACCTATGTGAAGTGTGTGAATTGCTGACTCTAACTTTTTTTCATAGTAACATTTTAATAAAATAAAGTTAGTCTGATATAATAGCTTGTAACGACAACATTACCATTAAATATTAAATATAATTTATTTTGGGTTTTTATTCAAGCAATAGCAATAAAAATTCTTTTTAAAAACATTCCTCTCAACGAGAGACTTATAAGTCGCGTTAGTTTACAATACTTACTTAAGTTATCATAGTTACTCCCTGATTTTGGATTACCGAATACCGACTTTTGAGTGATTACTGATTAATGATTACTAAATATACTAAAATAATCGAAGGAATCAAAGTACCGAAAGTAATCATTTATTTTCGGATCGGTATTCGTTACTCTGTTATTTTTCGAGTAACGAATAGTTACTTTTTCAACACCTCTACGGGCGAATGCCTAAGAATAGGCGCAGTTGAGCTCCTACACACTACGCAGAGGACCGCGTATGCCGAATATTTGTCAATTACACGCGTTATCTGGGGCCGGCTTTAGAATAATATTTCAATAAAGGCAATCTTATTTTTGTTTTACTAACTATACAGTAGAACTCCAATTATCCGAATTAATGGGGACCGGGACCCATTCGGATAATCAAATATTCGGATAATCGGATTTTTTTTAAAAAAATTGCCATTGGAGAGAATAAAAGCTACGTTTTGATATTGCACTATTTTTTTATTGAATTAAATGAAAGAAACATGAAATTTTCACATGTTTTAAATATAAATAAAATGTACTTATGTACAAGTTTAGAAATAAAAATCATTGTTTTTTAAACATCTCCGTCAAGACTTGACGCGCATTTGTGATTCGGATAATCGGCGATTCGGATAGTCGGAGTTCGGATAATTGGAGTTCTACTGTACTTATAAAATGTAATATTTTCATAAAACTGGGCCACAGTATATAAAAAAAACAATATAAGAAATATTTATTTAAAACAGAATAAAAGAAAGATAATTTTAAAAACTAGAAAAAACAACATAATAAACTATATAAAAAAACTAAAACACTCAAAAAAAAAATCTTATTACCTATTTTATACAACTATAAAACAACAAAACAAACCTAAAACATATAAAACACGAATATGTAATACAGTAACTTTTAACTAAAAAATATCAAAAACAAAAATATATTAATACCTAGGTAGGAACGTAACGAAACAACAAAACCTAAAACAAAATAAGCGTATCCATCCATTATTACTTATCTAAAAAGTTTGCATAGATATTTACATTATTTTGTGCATTTTTTTTAAATTTCATTATTTTCTCTCAAAATCAAGTTGTTTTCTTCGAGAAGATCATTCGTTCTTCTATCAGTTAATCATTTTCAACTTTATGAAGTTTTTGTAATTTTTCTTTCTCGAAAGCTAACTTATTCTGATTATACTCATTTTTTTCTTGTTTATTTTTGTTAATTATTTCTTGTCTCCTACTCATAATTTTTTTTCTATTCAAAAATGAACTTTTTATTTTTGTTACTTTTTCAGGTTCTTTATTTTCTTTTTCTTCTAAGATATTTTCTTGAAACACAGTATTAGTATCCACCAAACATTTAGGAGTAACATTTTTTTTATGGCCAATAATTTCCTCCATCTCCTTTACATATTCGGCCAGTTTTGTTAGAGTTCCCAACAAACAAATTACGTAGGTTAACTATTATGGTAGCGCTTAATCAGCTACATATTCAGCCAACAGGTTGGACAATAGAAGTTTAATTGCCTGTATAAGCCACTTTTCATTAGTCTAAACAGCTAAAAAGAAGAAGATAATCAGCCTCTAGCTGTTTAAAGCTCCGAGCAATTACTAATAGAGGGAGCGTGAAAACGAGTTTGTAGGCGATTGTTGTGTTAGCAACATCTGTAGAGGAAGTGAGGAAGCGGGCACAAGGGGGAAGGTAAACATCCTTCTTGTTCAGTGGCGTATCATTTATCTATAAAAACACACATTGTCCAAACGTTTTAATTGTAAAAAAAAACTAAAAAAATTTGCTAATTTTACTATTTTTAAAATGAATACCGTCTTATATGTGTCTAATGCAGGAAAAGAAACAAAATCATTGTAAAGGTCTAATTTTTTCATTTGAAGAATAAAACCTTAAAATCAATTTTATTATTAATACAGGAGCGACTAGTTTCGGCCTTACAGGAACATCTTCAGGCCTGTAATACAATAATCTTTAATTATTATAATAGGTTGGTCGCTTACGAATAACATTAAATAGTATAAACCACAGAAATGGATCCATATTGTAGCGTTACAGCATTTTAGAATTGAAGCTGTGAAAATAAAAGAGCAGTGCAAACGTAACTAAAAATAAGAGAACTGATTACGGAATCTACAAGAGAAGAGGTGAGAATGAGCAATTACGAATGCATTTAAATTGCTAGGGATAACAAATAAAGCTGATAATGTAGTGGTATAGTCCCCGTCAAAGAAGGTCTGGATATGTTAAAGAGAACAGCGTTTTCTCTGTAAATCTGGAGAATGTAAGGATGGAGGGAAGACGAATCTTGCTGGCTCAGGTGTAGATGGCTAGAAAAAGGAGCGTGTAGATGAAAGATCCAGTAAATATAATCACTTTCGTCTAATTTTTTATTCTCACTCACCGTTTCGGCTTTATCTTCGAAATTCATTTTTAAAAGGAAATAAAAGTAATCATTCATACAAGCATATAATAAAACAACATGAATTCATTATATTTAATAAGCTAATAAACGTTTGTTTCAATGAAAAAAACATATATGTGAGTATAAAAAATATATAAATTAATATCAAAATCAATTTGAAAATACAACAGATATAAAAATGAAATAAATTAGTACAAGTACAAATAGAAAGTTAATAACACCTTCTAAAAGTAATACATTTTAAGTAGATAAACATGAACATAACTAATCTAACGTTTTTCCCCTTTTTAATATTATGAGGGTTTTTGTAGTTGAAATGAAAATTATAATTTATTTTGCTACTAATAAAAATTTAAACATAGGTTATCAAAGAGTAAAATTCATAATAGAACTTCATAATCTTAAATCGTTATCAAAAATTATTAATGGTAAAACTTCAAACAATAGATTCTTAAACAAATTTCTAGTTTTTGTTTTGCAAAAGACTTTTTTGCCTTCTTCGGTTGCCTCTGCCACTTTTATTTTAGTAGTTTCGAGGAGAATTTTCCTGTGGAAACCAGTAGAACCATCAATTGGTTGGTAAAATTTTGATATTTTGAGTCTGGTAAGTCTTGTTAAACTTTCTTCTTAGGAAGCTATAACCTTATGGAGAATAAAAATTTTATGTTAGATCAAAAGCTCTTAATTGAGAATTATATTTGCAAAGGCCGTTTTAATAATATTTTTAAAAGTTCTTGGAATCGTTGTTAACAGAAACCTGCAAAAAATATATAATTTTATTCCTAAAATATAAGATATCACACAATGCACATTCATATAATATCATTGTGCTAGAAAAATACTAGGTAGTTACTGAGACAATTTAAAAAAGTATTTAAAAAAACTCAACTTTTAAATGTCATCATTGTACTTAACTTTTTATTGCTAAATTATTAATAATGTCATTTTGTGTAGTTCGTTGTGATTTGTATAATATATATTATAAAAAACTATCATCAATGTTAATGTGCCAAGTTTTTTTAATAATTATGTCCTTGTTATAGTAAAAACACATTTAACCACATTTTTAAAGTTTTCTGGATTTCTGCTTTAAATTATCGTACAATTGAACTGACTAATTGTGAGTTTAAGTAAAGGTATATCTCTTTTTTGTTATAACAGCCTTTGCATATTGTTCTGACGTTTTAGATAATCAGAGAAAACAGTAAGACATCTCTTAATATATCCTATTTCACCAACAAAAATGTAGAATAATTAATCTCACATCAAACGAAAAAAGTAATTTTAGGGTGTCCTAATAGGTTTTAACTTAAAAACTAAATAAAATGTATATTGCAACTGTGTTTAAACAAATGAATGTTTTTATACCTGACTATAGCACCAGACAAACATTTTTTTAGATCATAATGATCTGCATAACTCAAAATAGTCAAAATCCACATTATTTAAGTTGTTCTGGTATTGTTTTAGCATAACGATGTTAACTCCAATAATAAATATTCACATTTTTTTGGGACGTTCTTTAAGGAAATTAAAAAAAAAACATGAATAATGTGATATTCTTGTTTAGTTGTGTACTATATAATATAGTTCATTAGGTAGTGATTTAGAAGAAAATTATGTTCTATTTATAGAATAAAAAATCACTCATAATATCTAAATATTTATACCTATTTATATTTTGGACTATT
Organism: Psylliodes chrysocephalus; assembly: GCA_927349885.1. Taxonomy (NCBI): domain Eukaryota; kingdom Metazoa; phylum Arthropoda; class Insecta; order Coleoptera; family Chrysomelidae; genus Psylliodes; species Psylliodes chrysocephalus. The sequence goes on from OV651814.1 coordinate 91,285,504, forward strand.
TTATGTTTTTGGCTCTGAATAGTTTTCTTAAGAATTTTAAAACCTTCCTTAGCTCTTTTGGGATATTCCATGCATATCTTAGAAGTTCATTTTGTTTAAACCTAAAACAAATTAAGTACAAAAAATGAACATTTAAACAATACACAAAATTAGTCTTTTAGATTAGTTAAAAAAAAGTGTCAACAAAAAATGGCTATGCCTTGTTCCTTAAACATTCTTTTTGAAAGGAAATTAAGTTTCTCTACTTACTTGCTGTTTAGTATTTTAGTAGCAGATGAATATAATGTAGAAGTAGTGACAGGATTGATTATTATACTTCCTTCGTCGAAATTGCATTTTTCTTTAATATTTTCCTTCCCTGAGATCTGTAATAAAAATGTTCATTAGCATAAAAAGTTATTCAGGTGGTCACTTGTTGAATTCCTATATTTTGGAAGCATGTATTTCTTTTTCATATCAAGAAAAGGAAACCTAAAAAAAATTACAATAAACTTTACAAAGATGTGATATTAAAATAATAATAAGTAATTAACCTTTACTATAATCATTATGAGACGAATGAAGACGAACTTAGCTGGAGTTTACTTGCTCTTCATTTTAATAAGAAAATAAGAAAGTTTAATTTTGCAAATTAAAGGTGATTGCCTAATGCACCGCCTCTGATAATTAGGTTGTGTCTGTACTTACTTATGATATTATCTTGAAGAAGCATTTTCAACAGGCCTTTTACACATAAAGCATGTTTTCACCATATTATTAGAGATAATAAGTCTTAAATATACATTTACAACCCTTACAACGTTATAGATAATAATATTTTCCGTAAAATACAAATAAGAAATTGACATGTGTCAGAAAGTGTCAGAACTGGCGCTCACAGAACACTTATGGCGCTGTCAAACTTGGCAACGCTGATTAAATTAGCCAATTACAGAAGAGGTATTTTCCCCCTCGGGGGGAGTAGATGTTGCTAACAAAATTTAGCGCGGGGAAGGGGGGAAGACTCCCTCTAGTAGTAATTGCTCGGAGGTTTAAAGCGCGCGTAATAAGTGCTTATTCAGCTTTTAAATAGCTTGTGAAGAGAAGATGAGCAGCCTATAGCTGTTTAAAGAGTGCCAGAGAAGTGCTTATTCAGCTTTTCAATAGCTTGCGTAGAGAAGATACACAGCCTAAAGCTGTTTAAAGAATGCCAAAGAAGTGCTTCTTCAGATTTTAAATAGCTTAAGTATAGAAGATAATCAGCCTATAGCTGGTTAAAGTAGGCAAAAGAAGCACTTTTACAACTTTTATACAGACCCATATGCAGCGTACTTATTTTTTCGTGCTCTTTCTCGTGTAATGAAAAAGTACTTCTTCCGAATTTGTACAACCATTTTCATCAGCTCTTAATCAGCATTTTTTGTTTCATTTAAAAATAAATATTTTTTTGTATCCTTTTTTTTCCAACCTCTAATTTTCTTTTTTCTTATTCTTGTTCTTCCTTTTTTTTAGCAATATCCGCATCCTACTACAAACGCCCTCTTTATATTTCCATTTTTTTGTTTTTATCTCCTTGCAGGATTCGAACTGATGACACCACGTTCCGCCACACTGTTCTTCTTTTACAACACGCGCCTTTACCACCTACTCTATCTAATGACCTGTCAAATTGTTTACATTTTATGGTATATAAAATAAATCTGAACATATACTGCTTAATAGCTGAACAATAGCTACTGGCCGCTACAGTACTAGTGTCTCCATAAAATTACATGTTGTTTGATTTACAGTGTGTGTTTTAGTTGGTTTTTATTATAATAATGAGTGAAAATAAGCCTGGTAAGTACTTACCTAATATTTATACTTAATTACTTAATCGTCTGACCTTCTACCCTTGCGGATATAAGTATGAATATTATAATATCCACATGTAAATACAATATACATATGCCGGTAAGCTAAGTAGTATAAAAACCAAAGTTGAATTTTAGAAAATTCGGGAACAAATTTTAAAAATTATCCTACAAATTATCAAGAACATATTCCAGAACTTCAAATTAAAAACTTATATTAAAAATTCTGTCATATTATCAATAGGTATATTTTTTGGTTAAGTATTGAGGTAAAAATAAAAATAATTCAAATATGTACGTCAGGAATTAATTGCATATTTACTCTTTGGAGCAATGCGCTGTGGTGGTGATTTCGAATCCAGAGGTCGTGGGTTCAATTCTATTAAGGGGAAGAGATTTTTTTGTTTTTTTTTTTATTGTTTTTTTGTTTTTTTTCTGTTTTATGGCTTTATTTAATTTAGTATATGCATGAGGTTTCAATTTTTTTTGACCAGAGACTTTTTCCGTTACCTACCCGATATTTTATTTATTAAATTGGCAAAAATCATAAATTCCATTCTTTGTACTAAAGGTGACCTGTGATTGGTGGATTATGAAATTTTCATCTTTTCAATAGGATAATTTAAATTGTGCCGTATAATAGATACCTACCTAAAATATACATGTTTTTTAACATGTGAGTGTAGAAAAAATTTCTATTATAGTCTAGATATAATAACAAGTGACAATAATGTATATATTTATCTAGGTGGCAATGCTATAATTGAGATATATAATTATATAATAAATATAATAATTCATTACAGGACCCCATTTCAAAATTGTTGAGACTATTGAAGCTGGCAGGCCGGTTCTTTCGGTTGTGCCATTTAAATGGATTCAAAATAAATATTTGTTTTGGCCACCAAAAAATGTAAAAGAACACATAAACAATATTAATTCAACACCGAACAGTAACTGGTCCAAGATTATGTGTCGCATTAAAAGACCATATTTTCGAAGTCGTCAAGAAGCCAATAACGAGTTACTGGAAATGTCTGGAGGTTCAGCAACTTCATCTAGTTCAGAATACGGAATAGAGCCCACCAAAAGACTTAGACAAGCTAACAACCAGACAAATTTTGAAAAATCATTTAAAAATAAAAGATTGATTTCCCTCTCTCAACCTTTTATTCAAGAGGAATGTATATCTGTTACCCTTGCTCCTCTAAATGAACAAAATTTTATTCCTAATACTACCGCTGTATCATTAAATCTAATAACATCACAAGATATTTTAGACGCGGAGTTTATAAATATTGGCCAGGTAAGCTTTCATTCTAGCTACATTTAATTTATTTCCACAAGTACCTATTTAATAACATTTTAATTATATCATTTACTCTTTTTTTCACGTATACGATGAGCAGCCTAATTAGCAGCTTGATGAGCAACCTGATAAGCAGTCTGATGAGCAACATATTGAGCGCCCTACGGAGCCTGCATTTGATGCCGAAAATTTTAAAGAACTTGTATTTGGACAAATTAAAGAAATGCGGATGGAGCTGAAAAAGGCCAAGAATGAAATAATTAGTTGTTTCACTGACGTGATGGCAAGGACAGTTGCTGCAATCAAAAGCGACTTTGATGCTAAATTGGCGGCCATACAGGTACAACAAGTTTATAGAGATCAACTCTACGATGATATTTTTCAATTTGCACCTGTTTCAACCCCAGATGAACTAATGCAGTTAGAACAAAATCTTCTAGATAAAAATTTTGAAAAACAAGTGGTGAGATACCCCTTTTTTATTTTAATCGAATACATTTACATTAAATTTTTATTCTTAGATTGATCATTTTAAGAAAATTATTGGGGATATTCCGGATACTAGTGGAGGTCTGGATACATGTTATATAATCATTGACAAATTTTTTGATAAACAATTCATGGTTCAATGTTCTTGGACAGGAGGTAGCAGAAGCGATACTCTGAAATGTTCCATTCGAAATTGCAAAAACATATTAAATGTTTTTTTTACAATAATCCGAAGTTCAAACAAAAATTTTGCAGAAATTCTATTAAAAAAATTCTTCGTAGGAATTACTAACAATGCAAAAAAGCGCAGCATGACTGGTGGAATTCGCCAGTCATCTGTTCATCGGCGCAAAAAATTAATAAAAAAACAACCACCCCCGAATGAGTTTGGTACTCAAAAGGAAGGTAATTTTGGGATTACCATCAACTTACCTATATCATGATTTTTAACTTTTTTTTTATAGATTTTGATGATAATACTCAGCATCAACAAGAACAGGAAGACATCTCTGAAGAAAACTCAGAAACAGATTAAACTTTTATTTTTTATTTACTTTTATTTCACAACTTATTTCATTTACAAATTAGTTACAGTTTGTTTTTTTATTGTATGTATAAGTGGAATAAATACAGTTTTATTTTCTTTGTAATTTATAGCCACCATTTTACAAAAAATGTTTTCGATTGTGTATGTTTTTACGTTATTTAAATTTGAAATACTTCCAACATAAATTTGTAAATTTGATGAACGTATAGGATTTTTAAAAAAATCATCTTTCTTTTTAACAGATTTCCCGTGTAATATTATCTTCTCATTAACTTCTGATGCAGCAGTCATTTGAACAATTTGATTGTCAAGTGTCAAAAACCAAGAATTATTGAAAACATTACTCAAACAAAAATCGCTGGAAATAGAACATTCAACAAAATTGTCACGTCCTTTTTTAATTTTAGGTCGAGAAACTTTCTTATTTTTATCACTGCTTAGAAGTAAATTTCTTTCAGCAATTCTATTAGCAATTTGTTGCAAATTGTTGTGCCCTTGGCGTAATAATTTTTTGAGTTGAAATAACATATTTTCAAATGGATACGATGATATTGTGTACAATGATCCAAATTTAGTCACGTCATTGACAATATGTTCGAAATTATGAATATTGCTGGTAATATACTCCAAACCATAAATAGTCTTAAAATCTTCAATGTACCTCTCAAAAAGCAGTTGAGCAACATTAAGATTTTCAGCATATATATCAGAAGAACATATTTTGACAGCTACAAAAAGAAGCAAAAAGTGGTTGTAAACATCAGTTGCTAAAACATCTTTTAAAACGACAATTCCAACATAATTAAGAAAATTCCGCAACTCCACTCCTTTCCAGAACGCTAAGCAATCCATTGCCCTCATAGAACGATGTATTTCAGATGGAAGTTTCACAGATAATAACGCACGTGAGATCTTTTCGATATCTCGGGCACACAGCTTGCTCGAGAAACCCAAAGTTCCATCCCTCCAACCCATTAGGCATCGTTTCATTACACCTAGTTCCAAAAGATGGAATTCATCTGCTACGTCGAAATCTTGAATCATATCAATGCCAGGAATTTCTAGAATGGTTGATTCCTGTCCTTTATGGTGTGTACCATATCCTTTTCTTCGAAATGTTTCATCCGTCCGAAGGGGGCGATTTATATCAGGAAACACTACAGTTCGAGAAATGTAAGAATATTCGCCTTCTGTGGTACATTTAAGACATCCATTGATTCCATTGAAATTAACAACACCTGTAAATAAAAGGATTGAATACCCTTAATATTTTTTAAAGTATTTTGAGGTTAACCTTTAACAAAGGCGCGGGCTGGCGAATCGCATATGAAACATCTGATTTTTATATTAATTAAATGCCCATTTACATGGAGACCATTTGCATAAAGCCGTTTAACATCCTCAACAAAAGGTCCCAAAAATTCTTTAACATCTCCAGGTTTGTTATTTCCATAAAAAATGCCAATAGCCATTGGTTGAACATTTGGCATTTCATGAATGTTGCACAAAATTGGCCAAAATTGACGCTTGGAACTTTTATGTATTGGCAAACCATCGATATTTACATTGATATGAATAAAAATATCTTCACGTAAATCTATAAAATTGTTTTTAAGGCATATTTCAAGACCTTGATGCCAATATTCTCCACCTTTTATTAATTTATAAAACTGTTTTGTGTTCTTTGGGGTCCTTAATAAGGTTCTTGAATCGAGAGGTAAATTAGAATCATACTGTTTGTTAATTATCAGTAACAGATCATTCAAAGCTGTATGGGCAATGTTATGTTTAATTGCCCATTTTCGTAGTGGTACGTTGGAACATAAATTTTGGTAGGTAGTATTATTCTCTCGTTCGAAAATTTCTGCATCACCATCATTATTAGCATCATTGTCAATAGACTCATCATCGTTCTCAGCATTCACTGATATTGTAAAGAGAATTTGATAAACCACTTAAATCTATTTGAAAAATAAATGTCAACTTAACGAAACATAAATAAATTATATATTATAATACCTGAATGTGCTTCATGACTTGATGAAGGTGTTGCGTTATCCTTGGAATACAATGTTTTTAAATACTCTTCGGAATTTTCACGATTTTTCTTTAATCTGCGGTAATAGTGACTAAATTTTTTTATCTTTTTAAACTTTTTTATTACTTTAAGATCCATCTTATTTATGTTTATAATATTGATCTTACAACGGTTTATGTCTAAATGTCTTTTTGGTCTTGCGCAATAAGGAACGTGAGACTTTTACTTCTCAGTTCAAAATAATCGTTAGAAAGAGAACAACATTGTACACAAAATGGGGTTTTTGACAGCCAATATTTTAGTATTTCATCTAAAAAAAAGAAAGATATTGGTGTATATGTACCACTATTCAGTTTTTACCATGTATGGCTGAAAAAAGTATTATTTCATCGATAATAGATATACTTCATTATTCAGTCAATTTAAATTAAAAAAAACTACTGAACAGTGGTTATATAACAACCGAATTATCCCTTCCTCAGCTTGTTTCATACTTCTGAAGAAGCGATATATAAGCGAACTGATTTAACGCTTAATCAAATCAATGGGCAACTAATTTTAAACTACTGAACAATATAAAAAAAATAAGCTGTAACAGCACTTTTTCAGCCTAATATTCAGCGAATGTCTAATGGCTGATTAGTGCTGTACATTAGGACTGCAACAAAGCTTCTTCAGCCTTATGTTCAGATTATACCAACGACCTACATAAAGGTATACAATTTGACTTAAGTAGTGCTATTATAGCCTATTATGTAGCGTATTTCTAATGACTGATTAGTGGTGTACTTTAGGACTGCAACAGAGCTTCTTCAGGATTATGTTCAGCCAATACCAACAAGCTGAATAAAGGTATTTAATTTGACTTAAGTAGTGCTTTTCAGCTTATTGTGCAGTGTATTTATAATGGCTGATTAGTGGTGTACTTTAGGACTACAACAAAGCTTCTTCAGCTTTATGTTCAGCCAATACCAACAAGCTGACTAAAAGTATACAATTTGAATTAAGTAGTGCTTTTCCAGCTTGTTGTGCAGCGTATTTATAATGGCTGATTAGTGGTGTACTTCAGGACTGCAACAAAGCTTATTCAGCTTTATGTTCAGCCAATACCAACAAGCTAAATAAAGGTATACAATTTGACTTACCAGCTTTACCAGCTTATTGTGCAGCGTATTTCTAATGGCTGATTAGTGGTGTATTTAAGGACTGCAACAGGTCTTCTTCAGCATTCTGTTCAGTCTATACCAAATAGCTGACTAAAAGTATACAATTTAACTTAAGTAGTGCTTTTCCAGCTTATTATGCAGCTAACATTAATTAGCGCTACAAGGGTTTACATATAAGCAGTAGATGCTTTTATGCAACCTATTCATCAGCTAGTTGGCTTATTCAGACTTCGCCACTACAATACAGCTATATATCAGCTTACTTGCTGCATAAATCAATGTAACCAGCTTTAGATGTTACTTGGGTTATCTATGAACTTTTTAAAATTTCGTTCTAGAACTCTTCAGCTATTTTCGCATTGCGATGGAGTACAATTTATGCTGTGGTTCGTTTTTAATTGTGCCGAAATTAGTTCCCACATTTTTTAAAAAATGTTTAATTTCATTGTTCCTACATCTTTTTCATGGGTTTTGTATAACGCCAATAACATTAACGTACAGTCTGTTCGCTATACTTACGCGGGTTTCGGATTAACAAAATTATGCAAATAAGTCATTGACAACCAGTTCCAATAAGCCTCTTCCCAAGAAATTAGGTAAAATTGCCCTAATGGTCAGATTTAAATTAAAATAACATTAGGGTAGGTACTAAATTTGTTACAAATATTGCAAATATTAATCCGAAACCCGCGTAAGTATAGCGAACAGACTATAGTGTTCCTTGTCCACATAAAATTTATTTCTTTATTATTTAAAATTTAGGTACTTTGCCCTTGAAATATAAAAATATCCTGCGAGTCTGAAAGAAACAGTAATACACATAACTTTACAAAATTTAATAAGTGAAGCAAATAAACCTACCATCCAATATTATCCTAATAAAATAGCCAAACATGTATTTATCAGTAAACAATAAGCAATAAATAACGCATAAACAATGATAAATAATACAAAACGTCAAACTTCAAAATTCTTTTTTTTGTGTCCTTTTACTATAACGGTGCCTAAACCTTCAGCAGAGAAAGAGAAGAATCAGAGTTGTACGGAATGCGTTCGTAGAACATAAAAATGATAATAAATCCCAAACCGTTGGAAATGGCGCATGCGCATTATAACATGATCACTAACCGTTGAAAAATGTTTCTAGAAAGCTAATGTAAGGTTGTTTTTTTCGTACCTGTTTTGTTCCTGTGTTAAATCAACCTCCATCAATATATGCTCAATTTCTAGAGAAATTTCTTTCATCTGAAATTAGAATAATTTTCCTAAATTGTGAAAGCTTTTGTACAAAGTCCAGCTTGTAAATTCATTTGACGTTATAGTTCCGTTTTCTTCACTCCATACATACAGATGAACTTTGTTATTGAAGATATAAAGAGTGAAGTTTTGAAATTGAAGTTTCTGGGAATAATAATGCTTTGAAATTAAGCGTTTGGGACTAAGTAAGATGCTTTGTACTTCCATTGTAACTATCAATATTTCTTTGGATAGATATAACAATGGCATCTTGCTTTGCTTAACGAGCTTCTATCCTTCTTTATAATGTGCTCCTTGTCATATTCTGGTATTCTCTCCCTTCCTTTTTTTTAGAATTTTACAAAATGTCTTTCTCTCTGCAGTATCTTTACTAGTTTAGTGACAGCATTCTTTAAAAACAGTAATTTGACAAAAGTAGGAGAATTTGAAACCCGACAATAATGACTTTCTATTTTTGATAATAGGTTTAGCCATTCAACAACGCAATCAGATTTAAGTTTCTTTTAAGTTTTAGCTTTTTTTGTATCCTTGTTAATATTCAAAAAAACAACAGGATTTAAATCTTTGTAAGCAGTAGGATTATTTTCTTGTATCCATTTGGATAAAGAATCTTTCTTGATATGTGGGGTACTTAAAAAGAAGCTCCTATGCACCCTAACTTTAATATATTTCGATGTTGGTAAGAAGCAATCATACGTGGTATTTTTAGCTGTTCTGTTTGTATTTTTTCACCTTTTTTTCGGAATTGTAAGCTCAACCAAACACTTTAAGTACGACTTCTTAGAATCTCAACATTTAATCGACCAAAAATGTTGGAAAATAGCTAAAGACCTTCTAGGTATATTTCTTAGAGATATCATGGAAGTCATGTTTAAACATTTCTCCAAGATCCTGGATTAAGAACTTCAGCTTTATCTAAGTCCGTTAATAATTGTGTACATGAATATTACTAAGAAAATCAATTGAGCTACTTCTGGTTGCAAAAGCATTGGTTTTCTTAAAACCCTGAAAACAGCGCTTATTATGCCAACACTACAGGTTCTGGTTAGTCGATAATTAAATATTCGTTTTAAGTGATGTTGGTACGATTTGACAGCTGCTTCATGCGAACCCTCGAAATGAGGAGACCTTGCTGGCATAAAGTTCCAGGTTATATTAGAATACGTGACAGCCTTGAAACGCATCATTTTGCGTCAGGTTTTGTATTTTAATTAATTCGTTTGTACTGCCTAAGAAACAAGTAGCATTATCGGTATAAACTTTAGCTGGAATACCCCTTCGCGAAGCAAATCTTTTGAGCATGCTCAAAACAGGGCCGGTCCAAGGGTAGGGCGATCCGGGCAGCCGCCCGGAGCGCAATGATCTAGGGGCGCCAAAATTATGGAAAATGAAAATAAACTGATAAAAAAATTAAGTTACAGGCTTTTATAAAATGCACTAAAAAGTAAAGAATATTTTTTTATCATTCTGATATAATATCAATAAATTATTTTTCATAATATTGCATTGTAAGTATACCAAATTTCATTGAAATCGGTTCACGGGAATTTTCTCAAAAACGCGTTGCAAGATTTGACTGATAGTTGGCAAGATTAAGAGACGGCAGGCGGAATTTATCATTTTTATTTCTAAGCACATAATTCAAATAATATAATATATTTAAACATTAAGACAAAATCTAGTTAAATTCAAAACCACTCAACCACCGCCTTTCAAGAAATGACAAGTTTTTCGGCCCGTGACAACACGACTGTACAGGAAACAACAATTTTGAAACCAAGCGAAACAAGATCTAACAGCCCTTTTTAACTGCATATAAAAAGGAAGTAGACTTAAAACAATGCATTATTTGCCACTAGACTTCGGCTGGTGCGAAATAAAATAGTTTGTTTAAATTGTTAGTGCAAAAAAGCTTTAAAAAAGTGCTTGTGCAAATTGTTCAGTGCGTTTGGCTTCTGTGAAGGTAAGCGTTTTAATTTTTGTTTTCATTTTTAAAAACTAAAAAAATCCATTAGACATAAGCCCAAAAAAGGGTGCGGGGTAGATTTCAAAAATTAGAGTTTAGATCAAAACATGGCTTGTGTTGTATCAAATGGAAGGTAATTGAGTCAGTGACGCATAAGGGGGGATTTCGAAAATTAGAGTTTAAATCAAATCATGGCTTGTGTGGTATTGAATGAAAGGTAATTGAGTCTGAAGTTGAATAAAATACATTTTTTTAAGCTAGTTGCGCACAAGAGGGTATTTTAGAAATTTTAATTTAAATCAAATCATGACTTTTTTGATATCAGTATTATCTTTTATTTTAATTAATTTGTTCCAGAAACCAAAATGTCCGATGCTAAGAGAAAACCCTCTGGGAGCGAATTTAAAAAGCGGAGATTAAACAAGCAAACACTGCTTCAAAAACAGTCAGACGCGATGCAGAACATCTTGAAAGAAGGTAGTTTCAACGCTCCCACAACCGACCAACATTTAAACAACGCCCAGCACCTAGATGACTTTATTTATACTTTATTTGTACGCAACTTACCATCTTTTAATTCAAAAAGACCGACATAATCTACGGCTACCAAGTAGCACTCGAGCATTCAAGGTGGATGCACGGTTGCAGCGAATAGAATTTGAGATAAGGTTGGTAAAACAAGCATAAGTGGTTTAAAAGTGTCTGAGTCTAGTTCCCTTTGGCTGACGGTCAAGCCCTGAACTGAGTAGGAGCTCCCGGGCCAGATGGAGCACGGCGAGGGCCAAAAATTCATGTACACCGCGAAAAGCGGCAAAAGAACATTCGTTCATAAGCTTATACTAAACATAGGACAGGAAGCAGGAGGGAGTAGAGATTCCTTACAACCAAAGCGCCAAAAGTGGCAGGACAAAATGGATGAATCAACAACAATAATAAAAGTACCTACTTACAACAGGTTTGGTATTTTAGACAAACTCCAAGAAGTGGAAAAAACAGAAGATACGAATAATATAGAACCAAAAGCAAATAAGAAGGAAAAGTCAGTACCTCCAATAGTGGTAACACAAAAAATCATCAACTATAAGGAATTCATACGAGAAATAAGTAAAGTGGTAGAACCACATGAATTTACTGTACAATTCAGCCAACAACAAACAAAAATTTACACAAAAATAATCAACGAATTTAAAAGTGACAGTATGGGATTTTATAGATATACCAAAAGAGAGGACATTATTTATTTATTTATTTATTTATTTATTTGGGTTACACCATCCAACAGTATAAAACCAATTACAGGATGGGCACAAAAATAATTACAATTACAGTATAATTTACATCATAAAAATGATAACAAAATATTAAATACTAATAATAGCATAAAAATATGTAAACAAAAAATAGTTTAATAAACGTTTTTAACCATCATAAGAAAACGCAAAAAAAAACTCCGTTAGGAGAAAAAATTACGTCGTCTTATGATAATTAACTCAGTCCACAATTAAGCGTTTTATTTCTTTAATTGAAATAGAAAATAAATCAACATCATTTTGAAGTTCACAAAAATTTTGATACATAAAATACATTGGAGAAAATTTTAAAATATTTGTCCTGGGTGTTTGAAAATAGAAATAAAAAGGGGAGCGAGTTCTGATACTAGGAACATTAAACATTAGTTGACGAAGTAGTTCGGGACAGTCAATTTTAAAATTTAATAATTTGTAAAGAATGCAGATAGAATAACATTTCCTACGAGTACGTAATTCAAGGATATCAAATCTATTCAGCAAGATGGTTTGCGGAATATTGCGAGTAGGGTAGACGCCATCTAGTTTGCACCACAAATATTTGACAAATTTTCGCTGAATTTTTTCTAATGCTTGGCTATATACTTCATATCCAGGACTCCAAACAATGGACGCATATTCTAGCTTACTACGTACAAAAGCGTTAAAAATAGTTTTTAAAGTGTTAGGCTCAGAGAACTGGCGTCCATTTCGAATGACAAAACCCAAATTTCTGTATGCTTCTTTTTGAATAGTATTGACATGTTCAATAAAATTTAACTTAGCGTCGAAAAGAACACCAAGATCTCTAAAAGAAAGACATTTATTGATGGTAATATTGTTGACAGTGAAATTATACTCAATCGGATTTAGTTTGCGAGTGAAGCTGATAGAATTGCACTTAGATATGTTTAGTGGTAAGTTGTTAGAATTACACCAAAGGTTCAATTTATTTAGGTTCTCCTGCATAATCAAACAGTCATCAATACTAGAGATTGATTTAAACAATTTGAAATCATCGGCATAGAGTAGAGTATTACATGATAGGTTTTCAGTAATGTCATTTACAAAAATGGAAAATAAAAGTGGTCCTAGAACTGAACCTTGAGGGACACCGGAAGAAGCTTTTATACAAATTGACTGAAAACCATGGTATTCAACTTTCAATTTACGATTACTTAAATATGATTCAAAGAAACGCAGAAAAGACGTAGTGAGTCCAACAATGGAAAGCTTGTTCAAAAGTATACTATGATCGAGGCGATCAAAGGCCTTGGAAAAGTCAGTATATATAGTTTCAACCTGGCCACCCCTATCAAGGTTTTGCGCAACATATTGTGTAAAGCATATCAGATTGGTCTCTGTGGATCTGCCTGGAAAAAAGCCGTGCTGTGCCGTAGATATAATCGATTTTACATGAGCGAAAAGTATTTCATAAATGACATTTTCGAAAACTTTTCCAAAATTGCTAAGGATGGATATAGGTCTGTAGTTTTCTATGATAGATTTGGATCCTTTCTTAAAGATTGGACATATTTTAGATATCTTCCAATTACTTGGAAAATTGCCTTCTCGTAAGGACATATTAAAGACCATGGTTAAAGGTTTGGTTAAAATATTTGCACAATCTCTTAATAAAAATGCCGGAATATCATCTGGGCCTCTAGTATTTTTAGGTTTCAATCTTTTAAGACCTTTCATGACATCCTCTTCTGTAAGTAGCGGAATGTTACAACTGTTAATATTAACAACATTATCTAGTTTAGAAATATCAATTTTAGACGAATTAGTGTACGATGACTGAAAATATGTAGCAAATGCATTGACAATGTCTTGTGAATTATTTAAAGGATTATTATCAAAAGTCATATCATTTGGAATACTACTGCAGTTTTTCCTTGAATTTATATACTGCCAAAAATAATTGGGGTTAGAAGATATTCTATTCTCAATATTTGTCAAATAATTCCTGTAATTTATTGAAATATCGCGTTTAATTTTGGACCTAAGAATACTAAAGGGTATTTTGAATTGCACCTTGGTACAGTTTTTGGAACATTAGCGGCAATTGCGGAATTTAAGATAGAATAAAATAAATCACAAGTCTCCTCAGAAGTTGCGCATGCATTCAAACTACTCCAATTAATTCTACAGATAGTCTGGTATAGTTGAGGGAGATTTGCCTTTTTGAAATTGTAAGATACTTTACTAGACATAGCAAAACTGGTATTTATTTGAGAAAGAGATAGTTGAAATTCTAATGAAGGATGTAAAATATCTTCGTCAACTAATGGATCAAGTGAACGATTTACAGCGATGTCAGATCTACTAAAGATTAAATCGAGTAAACGGTTATTAAAATTAAGAGTATTATTATATTGTCTTAAAGCTAATAATTCGGTAAAATTATCAAGTGCAACTATACTAGCATTTTGCAAAGTAATGTCATTACGACTAGAATGATAATGTGGTATATTAAAATCCCCTAATATTAACAGTTCTTCATCATTGTTGCACCATTCGTAATTACATAAAATATCATAAAAGACATCGTATATATCATTACTAGTGGAGGGAGGAATATAAAGTAATATAACATACACATTGCTATTCGAGACTGAAATTTTTAAACCAAGTACGTCAATAGAAGGAGTAGAAGTAGTCAGTTCAGAAAGATCTAGTCTTAATGCATTGTATTCTTTTTTTAAAGCAATTAAAACACCTCCCCCTTTAGTAGTATTGGTAATATTAAAATTTCTGTCAGAACGAAATACTACATAATTTTTAAAAAATAATTCAGAGTCGTACACAGAAGAACTCAACCAAGTTTCTGACAGTGCTAATAGGTCGTGGTTACATTCGACGGAATTGTTAAATAGTTTTGCAAGTTTGGTGTTTAATCCTCTAACATTTTGGTAAAATACACTAAGTTTATGTTGGCTAGTATCAGAAATGCTTAATGATTGCTACGATGACATTAAAAAGTTCTTATAATATTCAAGTTTTTTCTGATAAACAGGGCACTTTGAGTGATCCCAAGCAAAATGTTTAACATCAGAAGTTTTAGCGTTAATACAGTTAATACATTTTATTTCAGAATCAATGGGACAATCTTTAATTTGATGTGGTCGAGAACATTTAGGACAAGCAATATTTTTTAAACACGACCCTTGGTTATGACCGAAACCGCTGCACTTGTAACATAATGTGATATCTATAGCATCAAACACTGAACATACATCGTAGCCAACAAAAAGACTTTGAAGAGACATTGCTTTCACATAAGTTTCGGCATCAATTTCTAGAGTTGCTTGATACATCTTATCATTTTTCTTGGTAGCCCAAATTTTCACAACGCTGCATACTCTGGATGATTGGATGACATCATTTTGGTACTTAAGTAATGAAATAAGTTCGTCAGGTTCATGCTTCTCAATCATTCCAACTATTCTAATTTTCGGATTTCTACTTTTAATTTCTTTAACTTCGTAAGCATCTGATAATTTTGCGTTAGCTGCATCTTTAAATTTAGATGCGTCTTCATTCTTACTACACCCAACAAGTATTCCGCCATCTCTGGTATTCTTAACTTTTGAAACTTTTATATTTAATTCAGTGGGATTAATATTGCTCATAATATCAGCCTTAGTTTGAATATTATTTTGTGTAGCATCCTTAGGTTTAATAACTACAACCGATTGACATGTCGCTTGAGCTACTTGCGAATAAGTTGACTTATTTAAATCAGAGGGAGGTATATTGCTAATATTTTCTTTGGCCATTTTAAAAATTTCTTCTTTAGCTTCAGTGAATAGTTTCTCCATATTTCCTATCACCTCTTTTAGCTTAGTATCCATAGTGTGCGAAAAATGCTTATTAAAATCAGTAACAGCAGGATAACATTCCTGACAATACCATAGAAGGCCATAAGTTTTAGTATGTTTGGCAACGTCCGATGGAACTCCAACACAACCGGTGTGAAATACTTTTTGTCCACAAAAACCAGCACATGAAATACCTGGTTTTGTTCGGCTTATCGCAGTGTCACAAGATTCACAGTTCATTGTTTATCAAAGTAACTACTGCATTTAATTAATGTATAAAATTAAGAATGCACATACCATCTTGTATATATCTCCAAATCATGCGGTATTAATAGATTACTATGTTTCAATTAATAACCAGTAGAAATTAATTAATTTCGCGGAGCAACACACACACACCTTGCTACGACGACGAAGACTAGAAGAAAGTGGTCATGAAAGCGGCCCCAGAACTGGAAATTGAAGCAATAAAAGATGACTTAGAACTCGAAGGTATCCCTAAATACAAATAACATTATTTCTAAACAACAATTTGGATTTAAAGAAGGCGTATCAACACAAAATGCTATAACTACTTTAACTAAAAAAATATCGGAATTAATAGACAGCGGAAATGCAACGTTGTGTGTCTTCATCGACCTAGCGAAGGCATTCGACACGGTCAGCCATGAAAAATTGTTAGCTTATTTAGAAAATATAGGATTTAGAGGAAAATCAATTAATCTCTTGCGTTCCTATCTGTGCCAAAGAAAGCAATCTGTTGTAATGAACGGAGCTGTCAGCAAAGTGAGAACCATAGAGTATGGAGTGCCACAAGGCACAGTGCTTGGACCTATACTCTTTAATATATATATTTAAATAATTTATTTGAAGTTCCTACTAATGGACACATAATTAGCTTTGCTGACGACACAGTTATCTTTTATGATGCACCAACCTGGCGTATACTACAAAATAAAGTGGAAGAGGACTTGCCCTTAATATTTAGCTGGTTTCAAGAAAAATTATTAACTGTAAATTTTGAAAAAACTTTCTTCGTCCCATTTTCTTCTGATTCTTACAGTCTTCCTAGTTTTAAACAAATAATTATTAAAATGGATAATAACAGTACAATAAAGATATCATACACATCTCACATAAAGTATCTGGGAGTATATATAGACCAAAACATTAAGTGGGACGTACATATAAATTACGTTACCAAAAAACTCAGAATGTTACTTTATAAATTTAGATACCTGTCTCGAATTCTTTCTGTTAAGCAGATGATGATATTATATTACTCACTAATTGAATCACATCTCAGATTTGGAATTGTTGCTTGGGGTGGAGCACTAAAAGCACATATGCTTAGTCTAGAAATAACACAAAAGACTTTAATAAAAATTATTTATAAAAAACATTTTACCTACTCTACTGAAGAACTATTTGCAGAAACTCAGATATATGACATCCGTCAGCTGTTCTGTGAATGTCTATTACTCAGACAATTCCAAAATAAAGCTGAACTAAAACAAATTGAACATAAGTATAATACTCGATTAAAAATAAATCAAACGTACCTACCTAAGGTGAAAAAATCAAATACTCAACGCAGTTTCTGGTATATCGGCCCAAAAATCTATAACAGATTACCTGGTGAAATAAAAAACGTGAACTCGAAATACTTGTTCAAAAAATTAGTTAGAAATTGGATTTATTCTCAGTCAAGGAATGATATACACCAAATGATTGAAAACTATTACTTACATCCCTAGCTTCCTGCTTAACCTGTAACATAAACAAAAATATTTCTATTTCTTTTTAGGAATAAGTATATTATGTATATATATATATATATATATATATATATATATATATATATATATATATATATATATATATATATATTTTTTTGTTAATGTGCTATTGTTTGTATCCACAACTTCCAGTTCAACCCGTAACATTTTTTTCCTTTTTAGTATATAAGAAATAAATGTATTTTATTATTTAATAATGCATGCAATTAAAATAAACAACTAATCAGCCAGCCAAAAATAGAGTCTTACCTTTCACGTACAGGGCTTTCCTTGTGGAGTGTAAGATATCTAAGGAGGCGTTAATATTCTATAAAAAAAATATCCATGCCACATACAAGTTCGCTTATGTGGTCGTTACATGTTTATTGACACACTGTATTTTGAAACTGTTTTTTTTTATTGTAAATTTATTGATGTAAATAAACATTATATTATTATTATTATTATCCCAGTCATCGAAGTTATCAAACTCAGGTCCAAATCTGAGTATGAAAGCCACTCATACCAAATTTGTATGAGAAAAGATACAAACATCTATTCAAAATAAGAGGAGTCCTTAATACAAGAGTGAAATGGGAATGGGAACCATATGTAAAGAAAAACAAGGTATCACAATGTTACCGACGCCAAAAATTCGGTCACAGCCAAGCAAACTGTAACCAGGGCCCAAAATGCGTGAAGTGCGGGGAAACACACATGACAAAAAAATGCAACCTACCGAAAAATCAGACAAATGAGGTGAAATGTGCAAACTGCCACAGACAACATACGGCAAATTTCTCCAAATGCCCAGAACTGATCAAATATTTGGAAAAATCAGAAAAACTAAAAGAAAGAAAAAATCCGCACAAATCTTCGAGAACCTTTGTGAACTCTGAAGTGACATTCAGCCAAGTGGCAACAAAAAACACCCAGAAACCGATCAGTATACAGAAATCCCATGTAAATAACACAAACAATGTAAATAATGTAAATAGCCGACCCCAGGAGAACGAAATGGCGCAAATAGCCCAGGAAAATGCACGCATAGGGCACGTAAAGAATAGTCGACTGAAACATGAGCTCCTGAAATTTACAAATATTAGTGGTTATTTGGGTTTTAAAAAACCAAAAGCCGGTATCCGAGTAAAGTATTATTGTTCCGCTAAACAGTGCAGTGAAAATTTCTGGTAAAAAATGGTGATAACCAGAGAAATTCGAGAAGAGATACTATCGTCTGTTAATTTAGCGGTAAGCAATACTATAAAAATTGATTCTCTTATCGCCGAAATGGTAAACAAAGTCACTGAAGCCATTTTAAAAACGATTGAGGATAATCTAATAAATATAGAATCCACAGTGGCGGAGGTAGAAAGGAAATGCAACACTCTCAGTGAAAAATTTGAAATCAACATTAAACAAAATAATGAGGACAAAAGTAAACTGGAAGAGAAACTAGACCACATGGATCGGGCCAATAGATCATGTAACTTAAGAATTTTTAATCTTAAAAAAATGCTAAAAAAGATACAAGAACGGAAATAAAAAAGATTATTAACGATAAAATGTCAATAAATATAACTGATCAGGATATTCAACTTTGCTATCGAATTGGAAAAATACAAAAAAATAAACCAAGAGGAATTTTCTTAAAGTTAAAAAACCTAGATGTGAAACAAAATATATATGGGCAAAAGAAACATCTCAAAGGAACATCCATTGTAATAAGAGAAGATTTAACTAGCCAGAGAGTTCTGCTGATGAGTAAAGCAATAGAAAAACTGGGACTTAAAAATGTATGGACCGAATACGGTAAAATATATGTCAATAAAAATAAAAAAATTGCAATTATAAGAACTAAAAAAGATTTTGAAAACATTTTTGGTTGAAGCGATAAATTAACTTATTTATAATTTCTATGAATTAAATTTGATCTTCTATTATTTAAATTTGCTTTTTATTATTTTTATTTAATTTTTAAACGAATCAAACCTATGTAACATTGTAGTGTCGGAAGCATAATAATTTAATTTTAATTTTTTCCATATCAGGCTTGACTTGCTAATATTAATATTTTAAATGATAATGAGTAAATTGACAACTTATAGCAAAAAAAAAAATAATATAACTCTTTATATAACCGTTAAATAGCCACTTTATTTAAATTATTTTTCTTCCATTTCCTATATCTCAGGAAGCTTAAGTAATAAGGTATTACCTATTTTTTTTTTATTTGTGCCTACTATGCTAGATTTGCTCAATGATATAGATGGTGATGAGCCAATCGTTACCAGAGTTGTTGAAAATTTTCAACAATATTTTCAGCAGAAGAAGAATGTTAACAAGAACGGTTTATGTATTATTCATTTTAATATTAGAGACTTAAAAAAACATATGGATGAACTATTAGTATATTTACAGATGGCGGAAGAACTTATAGATATTATCTGAAACAAGAAATATTGATGCGGTAAGTAATTTCATAATTCCCAATTATAAAGCATATTACAATCAATCACTTATCAATAAATGTGATGGGGTGATAATTTATATAAGAGATAAAATATCAGCTGAGGTAAAAATAACACCAGTGAATAAAACTCACTTCTTACGTGTAACTTTTTTAACAAACTATATAATAAAATTGGCATAACTGCCTATTATAGGCCTCCAGCTACTTCTCCACAAGATTATCTGGAAGACCTGAAAACGTATTTAGAAAACCTTCAGAAACAGAATTTAGAAATTTATCTCGGTGACATCAATATTGACTTACTTAAAAAAGAATCAAATGAAACTAACAATTATTTAAATATTCTAAGTTCTAAAGGCTTTGTGTCCTATATAAATAAACCTACAAGGGTAACAAGAGAATCGAAATCGGCAATAGACCATATTTATATAATGCAAGAGAATTGTCTAAAAATCAAAATAACTTTAGATCCTTTAATAATCGAAACCGATATAACCGTCCACTTTACCCCATGTATATTTATCAATTATGAGAATCCTATTAAAAATAAACACCAATCTTCAGAAAAAAAAACAAAAATAATTTTCAAAATTTAAATAATTTGATTAGTAATGAAAAGTGGGAGGAAGTAATCGCAGAAAGGGACCCTCAAATATCTTACGATATTTTTATTAATAAACTGAAACTCTATGTATCAAATTGCACATCTATTTTAATATCTAAAGATAAAACTTCACTAAAACTAAAACCATGGATAACTCACGATATTATTAACTATATCTGGAAAAGGGATAAAATGAAAAAAAAAACTATTAAAACATTATACTGAAGAAATGAACAGACAATATAAGACTTTCAGAAATAAAACAAATAATCTAATCAAAAAAACAAAAAATTATTATTACAGAAATAAAATAAATGAAGCTGGAAAAACAGCAAGAAAGTGTGGGAGATTATAAATAATATAACAGGTAAGGAATATAGCAAAACCATTGAATACTGTAATATAACTAATAACGAAGGAAAATAATTACAAATAATAAAGAAAAAGCAGATTAATTCAATAATTTCTTTGCAACCTTGGGCAGAAAAATGGCAAATAAAATACAAAAAAAAATCTACCACACAATTTTTTAAATAATACTCACCTAATCCATTCGATGTATCTTAAACCCGTAACTAATAGCGAATTAATTACATACATTTCAAATCTAAACGGATAATCTATCTACAAAAATAATAAAAACTATTCATGTATTTATTTGTCAGCCTCTATCTCACATAATAAATCAATGTTTGGCTATTGGAAAAATACCAAAACAATGGAAAGAATCAAATATAACTCCAATCTTTAAAGCGGGGAACCCTACGAATTTAAATAACTATAGACCAATGTCTATTATTAATAATTTTGCAAAGATTTTTGAGCAATCGCTAAAAACTAGACTTCTTTCATTTTTTAATAAACACAATATTATAACAAATAGGCAATTTGGCTTTATCAAAAATTCAAATACGGAAAATGTTACAATTAACCTCCTAAAAACAACAATGAAGACCTTGGATGATTCGTCAAAATGCTTAGTAGTTTTTTTGGATCTTGCCAAGGCTTTTGATACCGTGGAACACTCAATATTAATTAATAAATTAAGGGAATATGGCATTAGAGGAATAGCCCTTCAATTATTAGAAAACTACTTGTCAGGTAGATCCCAAAGAGTAAAAATTGGAAACTCATTTAGTGCTGACAATAAAGTAGAAACAGGTGTTCCACAAGGAACAGTGTTAGGGCCGATTTTGTTCGTAATATATATAAATAGTATCACGCAAATTTCAAAGGACAACTAGTGTGCTATGCCGATGATACAGCTATAATATTTTCTGGGGAAAATTGGGAAAATGTAACACAAACTGCAGAAACAGAACTAAATAGGTTACATATATACATAATTTATTAACTCTAAATATTAAAAAAACTAAATATATTACTTTTTCACTAACAATAGTAGATCAGCCGAATAATATAAACATAAAATTACACTGCCCAACATGTCCTCAACATAATAACACATGCGATTGTGAAAATTTGGAGAAAACTACATCAATTAAATATCTCGGAGTGATCGTAGATCAGCACCTAAAATGGACGGAACATATTACATATGTAGCAAAAAGAATAAGAGTATTAATGCATAAATTTTATCAACTTAGAGAAATTCTTTCAAAAAAAAAATCTAGTTATATTATATACATCATTAGCAGAGTCTATAATAAAATACTGCATAACTATTTGGGGTGGAGCATATAAAACAACACTAAACACATTACAAGTAGCACAAAACCTCCTAATAAAGATAATTTTTCAAAAAAACAAAATGTTCTCAACTGCACTACTATATAAAGAAACAGAACTTTTTAATATACAAAATCACTACATCTACCAATGCTTACTACGAATATTTAATGAACAAGATAAAACATCCCAATAATATACAAAAACTAGATCCGCAACAAACTTAAATATAAGAACTGAAGCCTTTAAAAAATCAATTACCCAAAATTCATACTTTTACCATGGTCCAAAATTATATAATCTCTTACCCGCTAATCTAAAACAAATAAAAAAAATTAAAATCTATAAAATAGACGTTAAAAATTTCTTAATAAATCACCCCGATAAACTAAATATAATATAAAAAAAAAATACTTCAGTAAATTAACAATTAAACAATATATAAACCGTTCTTGATTTAATTTTCCATCTCCTACATTACATTCTACATTACTTTCTTTCTTCATATTTAATTATTTTTCTTCAGTATTAATTAGAACTGTTTCAGCTATCTCTGTTATTATTTTAATATTTAAATCTAGTTTATGATATTAAAACAAGTATAATATTTTGTAAAGCACTAAACAGGACTGGCATCGCAAAACAAGCATTAAGTTGCTTAGGCTGGTGTCCGCCCTTGTTTGGTGTTAAACTAATACAATTGTTATTATTTTATTTGTATACCTATATCAATAAAATTTATTATTATATATTATTATTATTAACTCAGGGAAATTAACGAAATCTGCAACCTAAGCAGAATGGTTCAACTACTAAAAGCGATGAAAAATGAACTCAAACAAGTTAAATCCTTTACGGAACATGCTCAAATATTTCTCAAGTACGAAGAACTGTACACGAAATAGACCCGAGCATAAGGATAAAAATAATGCAGATAAACATATATAAGTATAGGAAAAGACTGA
The DNA here is from genome assembly GCA_927349885.1 of Psylliodes chrysocephalus. Lineage (NCBI taxonomy): Eukaryota > Metazoa > Arthropoda > Insecta > Coleoptera > Chrysomelidae > Psylliodes > Psylliodes chrysocephalus. The sequence goes on from OV651814.1 coordinate 91,308,727, forward strand.
AACCGGACATAGTATGTGTATCAGAAACACTGATGAAAAGTACTACGATACCAATAAAAATCCGATTTCGGTTTCAAAAACCGGAAACCGATTTCAGTTTCAAAAACCGGAAACCGATTTCTGTTTTAAAAACCGAAAACCCATTATCGGTTTTTGAAACGAAAACCGCTTTTGTGTTCAGTGTTGAGTGAGACTCAAAAACCAATTCCGATTTAGAAAATCGAAAACCGGTACTACCAAAAGACTTGCTGATGTGAAAAGAAGCTAACTGAACTGGGAAATGAAAAACTATGCATTAATTAAATAATTATTTCTATTTAAAAATACAAAGTAAATTGTAATAAAAAACAAACTTAAAAGCTTAATTTATATTCAACCTAGCAGCTACACATTAAAACAACGTTTTTATTTAAAATCAAAATATACTCAAAGTAAAACATAACATAATACTTAAACACAGTCTAACCAAAAACTACGCGTCAAACAACTTTTACACTTAAGACTTAAGAGTCCGCTACCGAGAAACACTTTGCCGATGCTGACATAACCTGAAATTCTAAAACCAGTCTCGGAGGCGTGGCTCCTTTATTCGGAAAGGTATAAAAAGCATCCAGCCCAAAATGTACTTCGCGCGATTGCAAATATAATTTTAACGTTTCTATAGTATGACGGAAAGCCCGGTCTAGGATGCATAAAAAAACTGAGGTATAACCAAATTTGACCTTTACTATTTGAAAAAATATGTTTTATTTCATTGAAAATGGAAATTGATGACCATCTATATTGGACAAACCAAAAGATATAGGCAAAAAAACAGAAAAAAAACTTTTTTTTCTTAACTTTGAACACTTAACTTTTTAACTTTTTTGCTAAAATCGTTAAAATAACAACTTTTTTGTTTTATTTCTTATTCAATTTACTTTTTTTTGGTGTATTTGTTTTTTGCAAAAAACAGTATAATTTAAAAAAAGATAAATTGACAAAAAAAAATTAACTCACCTTGCCATAACTTTCTTATGCAAAGAGCTATTTAAATGTTTTTTTTTTCAAAACTGGAATTTAATGAGCTGCATTTTGTCTCCATTATTACGTTGTCTATTTTTAATAATAAAACCTGTAGCGGCTTTTAAACGTCGGGGCGAATGCCTCGGCCGTTGAATTGATAGCGGTTTTTTCCATTGTGATCGACGCTCCTCTTGTAGCACACACACTCTCGCAGTAATGTTTTATATCAAAATTTTCGTTTAGTTGTTTGCACTGGAGCGAAGATAAATCGTAAGTCATTAACTTTCTTCCAAAAAATTCTAGTACTTTAGAAAAATAATAGCTAGGTAATTGTGGCATAATTTTATTATATTATTAAATCAAACTTTTAACAAACAAAACAAAATTAAAACAAATTATAGAAAAATGTAGAGTCAACAGGATCATCAGTTTCAGTTGTGTTAAATAATTTTGAACAGTATAACACTAGACATGTAGATTAACATGTAATTATTACGTACTATGATGAAAAATGTTGCAAAAATATAGTTTTCAATTAAATGGATAAAAATATTCGGAGAATTTTATTAACAATTAAAATATCTATACAGCAGTATGTATAAATATTGTACATGTCGATTACATTTTTGCCAGAGAAACATTTTACAATATTGTTAATAAGTACACAAATAAAAAATTACTCTAACAAGTATTAACACTGATCTCATACAAAGTATAGTAAATAGTACTAACTATTAATTCTATATATAATGCAAATTTCAAAGGTATAGCAAGACTTAGATTTCTAAAAATGTAAATTTAAGTTCATTTTCAAAAAATGAAGAAGAAAATAAGAGAAATCCCACTATGAATAATTTAAAATACATAATTTTCAAAAACCAGTTTTTGTTTAAACATTATTATATTAACCACCACAGGTACTTTCATATTATGTATCACACTTTTTAATGGGATAAGTCGTCTGGAAGCTATTGTTTTTTAGGATTTTCAAGGACTTTCTGCTTCTTAATTTTGTGATCTGGTTTACTGGTTTGGATCTTTCTCTTTCCTCCTTGACTGTTTTTCCTTTCTGCGCATTTTTCCTGGGCATCTAATATGTACTGAGGATCTCTGATTTTCATACTTCGGGGGTGTCTTGGATCAATAATTTCTGGTAGTAGGCAATTGAAATAAAACATTTCTAATTTTTTTAACATTATATTTTTAAAAAAAGATTAATCTTTATGTACTTTCAGGCACACAAAATCGTGTAACGTCCATACTACAAAGTAACAGGTCGTTTTTTCCCAGATATTGAGTTGCCCTTGAACTTGATAAAAATAATTATCATTTTTGTTAAGTTCAAATCCATCTCCTGAACTTTTTAAATACACAATTAACCGACTTTCTACTGCTTCTTTAATTGTTGTATTTCTCGCTGAGTAGGGGCACTTAATTTCTAAAAGACTATCATTGGATATAATTGCGTCTGGAGAAGCTCCTAAAAATGGCCACTGACTATTGATAAAAATTCCACAGTCTAAAATCTTTAAATTGGGATATTTTCTTTCAAAGACCCCTTTCGCTCTATCTTCGTTATTTTTGCCCCAAGCAGTCGCTTTTGTACAAATATTTTTATACAATATATTTTGAACTATTGAATTACAGCCTGTTGTTTGACGCATTTGTCAAACTTGGCCAAATGTGGATGCAGTTAAAATTTTCTTTCTTATTTGCAGCCATTCTGCAGAGTCTGCTTGTAGTTTTGTTCTTTTTTCTAGTTCAACAAATTCTTCTTCACTCTTTTCTAAATCAGCTATATATTCTTTCTGTAGTGCATCAAAAGTAGCCTTATCAATATCTGGTTTTTTGCATTCCTGTCCATAATTTGTATCTATAGTAGAAAATATTTGTTTACGCCTTTTCAATCCCTCTTTTCGTTCTGATTTATTTTTTAATCTAGTTTCATGATTAAATATATTAAAATGTGCATTACGTCCATGTAGCAAATGCTTGTAAACAGTAAACAGCGGCCTTCTGGTGTTTTTAGCAACAACGGCAGCAAAACATCTACCTTGGTATGATCTTCTTTGAGAGAACTTTTCCTCCGCAGCTGCTGTCGCCATTGTTTCCCAAGCAGTTTCTTCCCATGCGTTGCAAACCTCATCATGAAGTTTCTGGTATAAACCTAACCCAAATGTTGGAATGTTCATTGCATTGCTAAAATTTTTTATCTGGCTATATCCACCTCCTACATTCATAATTCCTGCTACCGCTGAAATGTTAATATTAACAGAGGCAGGTTCGTTAGGACATGAATATATATATAATTACACTCTACTCTAAATTTTGACTGAAATCCAGTTCGATATTCTTTAATAAAATGTACATTATTTAAATTACATCCAAGTTCTGGCGAATGGTATGCAACTGTCTTCAGCTGCTCTAATAACTTTTGAAAGTTTACAATCCTGTAGCCCTCGATTATTATGTCTCTGTAAAAGATACAATTGAAGTATATATATATATATATATATATTCATAAACGGTACATTGTCGCCTCCAAAATATATAATAAAGAAACGTTATCACCTCATATATACTGTAATCACCTCCGATTTTGGAGGCGTCAACGTTTTGCCAAATTTCTATCGATTCTAGCCTCAGACGACCTCTAAAGTCCCAAAAACGAAAGTTTTGTCGGAGGCGATATTGTAGCCTTTATATCCCCAAAAAATCTTTTTAGTTCCTATGTATACCGCTAGCGCTAGTGTTGCAAAGAAAGTATACGACTAGTACGTTGTCCCCTCCGACTATATAAATCTTATTTTTGTATCACCTACGTTACTTTCCCTCCTCTGCTAAATGACAACCTCGCAGAAGAGGTCATAAGGATGATTTCGCATATTCGGATCATTTCATATTTGCAGCTTTCGAAATAAAGATGTACCAGTAGTAGTGTATGAGTGTTAATTTGATAATGCCGCCAAGGACTGAGGTGCTTGTAAAACTCTGCGGTAAACACCAAAAAGATTTTTAATACAATGAGTTCAAACATTGGGCATATGGAAATACAGTATGTACCACCGGAAACTCCATCGATTGATTATTGAAAAACTATAAAAAAGAAAATAAAAAAATTTGGAAATATACCAATCTCAATGGGGACATTAGAATTTTTTCAAGAACATGTCACTCTTGGTTATACCGGTTGTAGATATCAACTTGTTTATTTTAAATAGAACTTATACAAGGAAATTAAGAATGAGACATAGAACAACTGAAGATTCACTGATTAAAAAAAACGACGACTGAACAAAACATGATTAGGTAAAATGTTACTCGTCTCCGAGTTGAAAATTCGCAAAAAAATTAATGTTTCTTTATTACTTAGTATAATTTTACTAAATTCGGTGAACGTTTTTAATGTTATAAAATATACCTATCAGCAAAAAAATAAGTTAAATAAACTTTGCCAGTGGCAAACGGCATGTGTAAATAACATCTTCATCCTATGTAAATTTAATGCCAATGTCCTCAAACTTATTTTGGCTATAATTTTAAATTTTTTTTTAACTCTTGTTTCAAAATTTCAGAAACTGAAAATAAATTAAAATAAAGAACACCCATCTTTGTGCGAATATCTCGAAAACTTAATAAGCTTTCAACAAGAGTACGTAATTAAGGTGAAAAATATAAAAAAAACTAAAATTATAATCCAAATAAATTATTGGACCGTGGCGGAAAATTTAAAAGAAATGAGGGTGTTACTTATCCATGCCATACGCAACTGGCCTGATTTTTTTGCTGATAGGTGTATCTAATAAAACCGAAATTTAGTAAAATTATACTAAGTAATAAAAAAATTAAAACATTAATTTTTGAATTTTCAACTTTAACATCCTGTATTTCGGAGTCGAGTAACATTTTACCTAAACATGTTCCGTCTTATTTTTAGTCAGAAAATCTTCAGTTGTTCTTTGTCTCATTCTTAATCGCCAGTATATCTATTATTACATTAAACCAAACGTATTTTGTAAGATACTGTTTGATTTTTCCAATTTTTGGTCAGCTTCAGTGAAGGCTACTGAATGACTAAATAGTTTTCTTTGTTAATTTACCATGTGGTTTTAGAACAAACTAACAAAAGTTTAAAAAGAAATGTCATCTGATTTAGTGCTAGCGCACGTCCAAAATGAGACCGAATGCATCAAAGATTATTCCTTATATTAGCTGACTAGCTGACCCGATCCCGCTTCGTTGGAATTTCTCAAACCACAATAATTATTAAAAGTGAATAACAGTTTTCGTTATTAGAGGGAAATTTTTTTATGCGTTACCTGGAAATATTTTTTATTAATTTTTAATAGTTTTCTTAATTTAATTTTTATTAATTTTTCTTAATTTTTCTTAATTTTTCTTAATTTTTCTTAATTTTACCTAATTCTTCTTAATTTTTCTTAATTTATCTTAATTTTTCTTAATTTTTCTTAATTTTTCTTAATTTTTCTTAATTTTTCTTAATTTTTCTTAATTTTTCTTAATTTTTTTTAATTTTTCTTAATTTTTCTTAATTTTTCTTAATTTTTCTTAATTTTTCTTAATTTTTCTTAATTTTTCTTAATTTTTCTTAATTTTTCTTAATTTTTCCAAATTTTTCTTACGAATATTCTCGATGTAACGAATGTTTTTTTGCACTATGAAAACAGAGGATACAGTTCTGGCATTACCCCAGAGACAGACACCATAACGTAACCTGGAGTAGACTTGTGCATAGTATAACGCTAATAGTTGGGTTTTTCAAAAAATTTTCTCAAATTAAGGAAAAAAAACTTCAATGAGTTTAATTTAGAGATTTGCTTCTCACAATGGTGTTTCCAGTTAAGATTGTCATCTAATAAAATGCCTAAAAATTTAACGCTACTGTGGCTGTTCGTCAATAATGACTTATTAACTGAAAAATTTATATATCATTAACTTTATTTTGCACGTTGTGTAGCCTAAGAATTTCGGTTCTTTCGCTATTAAAAAATAAACAACTCCTGTTAAAAAATATACCTACATTATTTAAAATCAGTTCACATTTTGTCTCAAGAATTTCAGTAGATTTAGCAGAAACAATTATAGAAAAGTCATCGGCATAGGCTGTATAAGAATTGATCCCTTTTCATTAATTTTTAATAATTTTATTAATTTTTACTAATTTTTATTAATTTTTATGAATTTTTATTGATTTCTAATAATTTTTATTAATTTCTATTAATTTTTATTAATTTTTATTAATTTTTATTAATTTTTATTAATTTTTATTAATTTTTATTAATTTTTATTAATTTTTATTAATTTTTATTAATTTTTATTAATTTTTATTAATTTTTATTAATTTTTATTAATTTTTATTAATTTTTATTAATTTTTAATAATTTTTATTAATTTTTTTTATTTTTAATTTATATTTATTTATTTAATTATACGATACTCCCCATTTTCCCCTTTCTTAAACTGTTAAAATCCAAAAACCATGAAATATGTAACTATTTACTGGTGAGTAGCTACAATTCCAATTTTTAAGTTCCTACTTTAAATAAATCGGTACCCACATACAAACTGTCCAACGACATGAGTATTTATATTAAGAAGCCAGCACGCGGATAAAGAAGTGTCTCTGTGGCCTCCGATACGTTGGCAACAGTGTCAGAGGAAACAACGACAACTAGAAAATTTATACAGTTTTTGGAGGTCACATCGTACCATATATGCCTCTTTTATATACCATATTAAAAATTTAAAAATCTTTTCCCCTCTCAAGGAATTCGGATTGGTAATCATTTCGATACCCCATATATATATTCTTTTTCGATGTACCTCAACGAAAAGACCCGGAGGCCAGGACGCCTTTTCAATATACCAGAGGTGACAACTTCTCGTGCATCTCTATATATATATATATATATATATATATATATATATATATATACTTGTATTCGTGCAAAATGAGATCCTTATATGTTTTAGATAACCTGCGATCCACCCGGATAAAAAGGCTTAAAACAGATTATTTGCTACGAAATAATCTAAATATGCTTGTTTTTCCATAATTTAAAGAGAGGGGAAAGAAAAGTAGACATTTTTTTATACGAAAAGTATGTTGTCAAGCAGAGATCTATGATAAAGTGTCTGAGAACACATATTGTATATGTATACATATATTGTACACATGATATCCAGCAATGTTGCCAGTTCGTTAACGCTAATAATGCAATATATGTTAATGATTTTAACGTGAAAATTTGGTTTTGTACTAGTTGTTGATAATAGAAACTCGTACTAATAAAAACTCTTACAGTGTTTTAAATTAATAGAGACGGGAAAGAAAAGTAGAATTTTTTTTTTTACAAAAAGTATGTTAAGTAGTGATCTAAGACAAGTTGTCTTAACCTGAGATCACACATTGTTTATATATAAATATATTGTACACATGATATCCGGCAATTTTGCCAGTTCGTTAAACCTAATAATGTTAATATTTTTAAAGTGAAAATTCGGTTTCTTAAATTGATGGCGAACGTACTATGGGGAATGTCTTCTTAAATATTTATATTAAGTGATGCCAAGAGAACCCAAAATAGCATATTTTGCCGCCTACTCCCTTAGGGCTAGCCACCGCCTTCAGCTCTCAATTTCTGAATTTAAACCGTGCCCAAGGGGGTAGGTGATAGGTAGTCTTTTTAAAGAAAGTGTATAAATGACTAATTACCACGGATAGAAAGAGTATTTTTTGTCTACAATACACAGGATGTCCCAAGACAAAATACTCCCATCAATTTCTTGAAAAATAGACTTTGAATAATGTTGAAAATTTCACTGTTTACTAAAGTCTATTAGTGCAATCCGGTTAAAATATTTTTAAAAAGGTGGCCCTTCCGGTTATACTGAAATTGATGTCAACTTGTTTTTTTGTAAAATAGGACACCCACTTTTTTATTTATATAGATTCTTTTTAGAATTCTAGGCAAATTTAATTTATAATATCCTTAAGTCTAACATTTTTTTATAATTTAAATTTTATGTCAAAAATACCAATATCTTTTTTATGAAAGGATTTATTATTTATTATTTAATGATATTTTGGTAATAAACAAATACATGATGATCAAAAAATAAACTAAAATTAAATTGAAAAAAATCCCCAAAAGTTATTTTTTTCAAATGGATACTCCCTGTTCTTATATATTTTTTTAATTAAATTTATTATTCTGAGTTTTCAATCACTATGTCAGGTAAGTTTTTAATCACCATTTATTATCAAAATATCAATAAAGTTCTCTAAAGTAGACTGCCCTTCTAGAAGAAAACCAAAGCAATTTAATAAAAAGGCTTTCATGCAAGAAAAATTGATAGTTACTTGTTAGTAGTCCTACATACGTCATTTCTGGTATCAAATCAAAAATATATCAAAAATTGTTAGACTTTAGCATAGGATAATATACATAAACTGTTTCTGGAATTTTACATGGAATCTAAAAGTAAAATAATTTATAAGATGTCCTATTTAAAATGAGCAGAATGACGTGAACTTCCAGTATAACCGAAAGTGAAATCTTGAAAATATTTTAACCTAATTGCATCCATCGCCAAATTTTTAACAATTTCCAAAAGGTGTTTCGAGAAATCTGCCACAAAAGTTCGTCATGGGACACCCTGTATATTTCCCATTACTGGTTTTGTAAAACTGTATAAATATTAGGGTTCAATATTTTATCAATTACATCTTAGTGTATTTTCTAAAATGTGTAAAAGTATCCTAAAAACTCCAAGCGCTCACTTAGAATTTTGATCGTACCCTTCTGCGCTACTTTACTTTTAAGGTCAATATGTTAATCATATCTGCGAATAACAATATCCAAAAAGGTATTCTTACTAAAATACTCTAAGTATCTTGGGTCTATAATGTGTAAAATTAAAAATATACATCCACACATTAAAAAAATAATGGAATTCATATTCCCTATACATAGATTCATTCCAAGAGAAGCTATTTTGCAACTAAGCAAAACAAGGGATACAGCGCGGATAATTTTTATCATGTAATAAATTTGAATAAAACAAATATTATGTGGCCATGAAAACTTGGCGATAAGTATACGAGCTGCAAATTAAAAACAAATGTTATAGTCTTTCAGACCTCGTCTTGTATAAGGTTTGTCATGTCTCGTGGAAAAAAAATATTGTGTTTGTTACCAAATCTTGAAAATTCTGAAGATCACACAGGTAAGTACATTTTTTATTCTAAAGGACGCAACACACGAAACGTTCTAAACCTACTTTTAAAAAAATTTAAACTCGCGTAACATACCAAAAAAGCTGCTTGTAATAAGATATTTTTAATATATAGACTATTGAGATATACAGGGCACTTTACAGTACTTAATTTTTTTTTTAAATAAAGCACTATACTTTTCGGGTTATCTATTTGATTTGAAGTAAAAACTGTCAAAGGTCGCGTTGTCGAATACTCGCTAATTAAAGAAAAACTATACATATTTTTAACTTACACAGTTTATACTAACTACTTAATAGATTGGATCCAAGCTAAATTTTTACCTATTTTTGAGCTAGTGCAATTTTTTAGGAAATAATTGAAAAAATATGCGGTTACCCCCTTTAACCCCCCATTTTAAATTAGATTTTTTTTTAAATCAATAGACTTCATTCCCTTATATAGCTTGATTTTTTCTAAAAATTTCAAGTTGATATTATGTTACATTTTTGATTTATTATTTTTTTAAATTTTAATCCCACTTAACCCCTTTACTTTTAATCAGATTTTTTTTTATTCATAGAACTTGATTTTTCTTATAAATTTTAAGTTGATATCATGTTTCGTTTTTAATTTATGATTTGTTTAAAGTTTCAAACCCCCTTAAACCCCTCATTTTCAATCAGAATTTTTTAAAAATCAATAGGCTTTGTTCCTTTACAGAGCTTGATTTGTCCTAAAAATTTCAAGTTTATATACATGTTTCGTTTTTATATTATGATTTTTTTTTAAGTTTTAACCCCCTTTTCTTAATCAGATTTTTTTTAAATTAATAAGTTGATATTGATTTTTGTTTGTAATTTATGATTTTTTTTTAAATTTCAAATCCCCCTTAAACCCCGTATTTTTTATCAGATTTTTTCAAAATCAATAGGTAGGCTTCGTCGCCTTACAGAGTTTGATTTTTTTTTAAAATTTCAAGAAGATATGTTTCGTTTTTGACTTATCGTGCTGACAAAAAACGTGACATCGGACAGTCAGACGAACGGACGGACAAAAGTGAACCTATAATACTCTTCACAAACTACTGTGTGAAGAGTATAATAACCGTGTATACGGACTAATAGAGAACTTATCGAAAACAGTAAAAAGCCGGTTGGGCATATTTGTCTAAAATTTATAGGTCAAATATTAGAATATCTTAGAACCTTAACATACTTTTTAATTCCGTTGCTACATTCTCATTTGAAAAATGCAACTTTCCAAAATACAAACTTTGTTGATATTGTTATTGTTTTTGTGTACCCCATATAAATTTCAATGAAAATCTTAGGAGTTTTATTTTAAGCAATATGCATGATGTTTGACTTAATTTAATCAGAAAATTATAAATCAAATTTATGTAAATAGCTCCCTTAAAATTGGAGCGTTGCATTTGAATTTCAGCAGCACTTAGGTGCAAAATTACAACTTGTACTTAAATATCATATTAACTATATGGTTCGTTAATTCCATCGGGCTTATTTTCATGAAGCACCACATTTCTTATGTACGTCAAGTTGTAAGTAATTATATGACAATAACATTATATTCTGCCTCTTTTTTTCTTTCAAAAAAAAGCTTTCCTGTTTTTTAGATTTTATAACTTGATGTTTGGCAGAAAGCCTGATTTAAGATAATTTTATCGGGTTTCCTCACAAAACTTCAAGCAATAAGAACTAAACTATATTAGATTAAAAAAAAAACATACATTTTCCCAGTTTAAAAAATTATAAATTGATCAGCTACATAAAAATATTAGTAGAATTTCTAGAAAATAACCGCTGTGGCATAACTAACGCGCCTCACAATGTTTCATATTTAGATCAAAATTATTTTTAACCCCAAGAGTTTTTCAATTTTAATTTATATTCTTGATAAATGTAACGTTGAAAATTTCGCAAAAAGGTCTGCTTAATTAATTATTTATAGTATTAACAAACAGTAGTAACAAAATTGAACTTAGCCTGTATGTTCGAGACACCCTGTATACTTCTTATTATTCTAATGCCTTTCAACTGCAAGTTTCATAGTATGTATTTGTTCGTTTTAAATAAAAAGATTTTGTTTTGACATTATTTTGTAATTTTTTGTTGTAACAGATTTAGTATTACATGTTAAGTACTTTGATTTTTAAAAATATATTAATTAGAAATAAAGAAATGAAATAAAATGTGTTTTGTTTATATCCTTACATTAACACAAGTAACTATGACAGCGAAATGCAGTTACATTTTATGTTTTTAATACCTGAAATAAATCAAATAAATTATACGCATTATACAAATTTTTAAAATTTTATTTTCTTAAAAGAATTATAATAAATATATTTTAACTCTATCTTAAATATTCACTTTTCGAAGGACGCATACACAACTTGACCTGTAAAAGAAAATAGTTTAGGACAAAGTTTATAGTATATGATGAAAAAATACATAAATTGCCTAACACTATTGTTCACTTGAGAGGAACATAATACCTTATTCTCTAAAAAACAGAAAAACTTAAATTAGGATTAATTGAACATTTTAATTTACAGTGATTGGTCATATACATGCAGTCAAAAATGTCTTACCAAATTTCAACATTGGCTGAAAATGTAGACAGGGTAGCTTATATTGTGGACGTAATATTATATATTATTTAAAAAAAATCCTATAACTAGACCAATGGAAATTAGGAGCTAAAATTCAGCAGAGCTTTTCACCCTTTCATTAGTGAGGTGTGGATGTATGTGCTTTAAAAACACTTTATTTTTAATACGATTTTAAACGGTTTACTTATCTTTATTTTAATTATAGTAAAAGTAGGACCATGGAAATTGTATAACATATAACAGTTCTAACGTAAAACATCAAATTATGACTAAAAATCAAAAATAGCGATGATAGACCTCTTAAAATTAATATTAAGGGCTCAAATTTTCACGAAATTTTTTTTCATCATTCTTAATGATATATATTCTCAATATATCTTTCAAAAAAAATTACTTAAGATTTTTGGCCCAGTCAAATCTATATATAGCTGTTTTTTTGGAAAAGATAAATGTTTTTTGGAAATTTTTGTTAATTAAAAATATATTAAAATCATTTAAAAATTAAATATGTCCGTTTTACTTAAACAAAAGTCAACACAATTAATGAATTAAAAATTCCTTAAAATAAAGCTGTGCTGTACTGAACATAAGAAACAATAAAAAAATACTTACCAGTTTTAGGAACAAACTGCCTTTTCCGTTGTGTATCCTGACCAGCGGCATGGTGTAGAAGATGACCAAACACTTCGCTTTTTACGTTGAGGAATGTTCGTGCAGTAACAGTTTACCAAAAACTCCACTAAAATCCGTGGATTATTGCCAGTTCTTATTCGTAGCACTCTAATTTCGCTTCCGGCCGGGTACGTTCTTTTAAAATCCTTTTTTACGGAAGTCAAAAACACGCAGCCACAGTTATAGAGATTATCGTTCCTACTAAATTCGCCAGTCCATCGATGTGGATTTCGTCCTGTGGTAACCTCCGAAAACAAATTTTCTAGGCGATACCCTGGTGGTGTTGATTCTTCTAAAATGTCTCTAGCTATTTGAATTTCTGCGGCAGTGATGTGTTCGGTGCAAGGGAGTAAATTTATACTCAACCCTTGCATAATCAATAAAGTCACCAACAGCATGATTAGGAGATGCATCCTGGATTTTTTGTATGGTATATAACTCTTATCAATTTTATTTCTTCCCCCTATTGCAGCAATTGGTGGTACTAATAACTGTTGATGTATTCAACAACCAACCATATATATATATATATATATATATATATATATATATATATATATATATATATATATATATATATATATATATAACTACTTTAAATGCATTGTGGCACCTGTTAAGTCTAATGTAGCTGTGGCACCAGTGTTATAATTAACGTCATTAAGGCACCATCTAATTGAAGTAAGTTGTGGCACCAGTATATATATTTCAAGTGGTATTATGGCACCATGCGCTGTTGTCAAGTTTACGTGGTGCTTAAACGTGGCTGAGTATATAATAATTTATACAGTAATTAATACGTTAAGAAGTCAGTAATTATTAGAGCACAGACGTATAAATTCATTTTAGCTAAATAAACAATTTTGATAAATAATCCCGAGGCAGATATATTTTTGATTTTAATTTGCTGTTTTATGCACGTAAAAATTATACAGGGTGCGCCATCTTCGACTGAAGATGTCATCGGTATTTTTACTTTCTTATACTAACATGTACGGTGTGTTCCATAAAGTTGGATCCATATGGGAATTTGTTTAATATTATGACCGGAAAAATACGTTGTAGGGCAATCGCCTCTGCCTATTTATAAACTTAAAATTGTCTTTATCAAAGTTGGCTGATATTAGTTTTTGTCAAGTTCGCATTAAATAAATTGTTTTTATGAAAAATTTGTTAAAAAAATACTCCCAACTTTAATATGGGCTATATTAAGTTTTTAAAAAAGCAGAGTTGAATGTCTTATGACGTTTTTTTTTTCTAATCGTAATGTTAAGAAAATACCCTATGGATCCAACTTTATGGAACATACTGTATATGAGATGTATACCAGCAGTAATAATATAAGAAAGTATTGGAATCCAGAGAATTTTACACTCTGAGATTTTAACTAGTAAATTAGGTTAATAAGAAAATAAATTTTATTATTGTGTTCATACATTGTTTTTATAACAAAGCATCAAGTTACAAATGACGGAAGAAACGAATGTTATACAAATGTGTACTCGTTTACAATTAATGTCTTTATTTGGACGTAATCATTGTTGGTAAATTCATCATGTTTTGAAATATAATCCATGATTTTTAATTTTCAGTTGATTTTTAAAAACAAAATAATGTTAACTGTAGATCTCAGGCATGAAATATTTTTAATATATATGCCAATGAAATATAGCATAATCTATTTAAGTAGCCCTATTTGAAATGAGTGTATTCATGTAAAGAACCTCGAGTAAATCTATAATTTTTGCATATTATTTGTTTTTAAAACTCAACAACTAAAAAAAATGTAAATATACAGGGTGTTCCATTAGTGCGTAATTGTTCAATATTTCAATTTGTGTTATAGACGTGCAAAACAGTTTTATGAATTTAAAAAGTACATATTTTAAAAATATTGTTGGATATACAGGATATTGCATTTTGCCTGGCAAATAAAAATTTATGTTTTTTAGTAGAACAACTTGTATTTTATTTTATTTTTAGAATGGTTTATTAATACTGCATTCAACTCTAGAATGTTTTTAAACAATATTAGTGTTGCCAAGCAATTTTTTTTTTAAATAGAGAATGATGCAGACCACAAATTAAATAATCATAACTTAGGTAGATTTACCTTAATTTTAAAATTGTTAAATATACAGACTTATAAGATACTAAGCTAACGAATAGTGGTGTTACTCGAAATATTTTTGAATATATATTCATTACCAACGAAAATACAAACCACTGCCAAACAGAAATACATATACACACAGAAAATACAAAAAAAATGTTTATACGTTTCATCTAAATTTTTACATTACGGTCCATTTTGGATCAATCATGTAAAAAACAAAAATTTTGACTATAATATCGCAAACATCTTTTATTTGAACAATTTTCTTATAAATTTGAATTTTGCATTTTTTTTGTAAAATCTCTCGAATATGGACCATCTTAGAAAAAATATGTATATTACAAAAATTATAGTGATAAACATTACAAACAACTTTTATTTTAAGAATTTTCTTCTCTTATCGTAAATAACAGATATATTTTATAAAGTAGAAAAACGGCCCTCTATAAAGTAGCCCAGATATTTCGACTATGCCTTATATCTATTCACCACAGGATGGATTAAGGCTTAAATTTATAATTTGGTGTTTTTTCTTCACTCGTTTTTAAGTGTTCAAAATTCGAAATTTGCATTTTAGAAAAAATATGTACGGAATCAGCATTATAGAGGATAATAGTTTTTATAAAAACAATTTTTTTTAAAATTCGAATTTTGAACTTTTTGTCAAATTTCTGGAATACGGACCATTTTAGAAAAATCATGTGTGGGACAAAAATTATAGAGAATATTATTACAAGCAACTTTTAGTTGTAGAAATTTCTATTCCAAGCGTAAATAACAGATATATTCCAAAAAATAGGAAATGACCTCCCATCAAGTACGTCAAAATCTATATTTGAGCAGCAGTAGCAGGATGGTTTATACGTCACATCGTCATTCTTCCTGTTCAAAATCATAATGATGTACCAAAGCGGCTAATTCTACTAATCACCTCGAACGAGAAACCATCGTGTAACAAAACTGAAATTAAAAGTTCAGAATTGCACATGCGAATTGATTATTTATTATAAGTCATCACAATATCACTCATCACCCCGCGATCACATATCGAGCAGATTCCTATTTACGTTTGTATTGTTTATTGTTTTACGCTTGAAATATTTGCCACTGAAGATAGAATTCACGAGAAAACAGTAACACAAAAATGCGATATTAGACAAAGCGTTGTTGCCACATTGATTTTTCAACAGTAGTAGTAATATGGTGCCTCAACAGCGAATAAGTATATGCCTTTGTAGGTGTTTAATCGTGGTAGTTAGAGTGGTGCCTCAAAAGCGAATAAGTATAAAATACAAGTTGGTGTATAACAAGGAGCGCGCTCCAGTTATAAACAGTGAGAACTAAATCCTATATAAGTATATGTTCAGCGACTTTGAAGCACCAATACGAAAATTCGCGTACAGACCCCAGATAATATTCTAATAGCATTTAGTAGGGTCTGGCCCTCATAACGTTCTGGCACCAATATGTGGTGCCACAACGAAATTTTTGGTGCCTCAACGTACGGCAAGTCTATAAATTGGTGCCACAATGAATAAATGTATATATATATATATATATATATATATATATATATATATATATATACATAAAAAACCGAACCCGATTCGATTTGTTCGGTCCGGTCCGTAAAAGCCAACCAAAGATGACGTTGCCAAACATGCCAAACAAAACGGATCTCGTTATTCAAATATACATAAATATATATATACACAGTAGAGGCGCCCCCTGGTTTGATGTTGCTGAACTTAAGTTGTATAAAAAGCAACAAAACAGTAAAACATGAGATCCAATCAAATTTCGTAATAATTTATCTGACATCATCCCCCTATCTAGCAGCGACGTAATACAAATAAACCAAATTTAACTTTTTTATGATATGAAAGGACGTTTTTTGTCTCTAGATCAGTTAAATTATTAACTAAAAAAAGTAATAAAATAATGGGAATTGGACGAGTACTTCCTTGGTATAAAAGTTGCATGTTGAAACTTACGTCATATGATATCTCCACAGAAAAAAATTGACAAACCTTGGAGTTGACTAACATTGGAAAAAATTATAGACTAGGAACAATAATTTAACCGAAAAGTATGTGATCATCTTACTCACTTTTAACCTAATTATAATTGTAATATTTGTAGGAAGGATTCAAATACTCGTCCATTTAATTTACCTAAATTACTTATTGTTTAACTAGTGAAAACATACTACATACTAATAAGTTGATTTTTACCCTAAGCCTTAGTGATTGAATTTCTAATGTCGTAAAAAAACTACTTTTCATAATTTAATTAATATCTTACTTTTCTCCACTTTCCAACAGACTGTTATCATTTCTGAACAATTCGTGGCTATTATTTCCTTTTTCACCATTGCTCGATCTAAAAATATAAAAAGAATATATATTTCCTGTAGCAATTTGTTCATATTTAACTTACAGGCTTCCATCTTGAGAGTCATGATGTAAAGCTGTATCCGCTAAGGTGGCCGGCATTTCGGCAATGTCAAAATTGCTTTCATTTTACCTACTAAAATCAATCAAGATATTTTTTTTTATTTTACTTCAATACCTATTTCTTAATTTTATAAAATGTCAAAAACTTGATAGAACGTGATTAGATTAACCAAATATCACTGGACTATCGTTTGCCATTAATTAATAATACAAAGAAAACGCATCAAATTTTAATTTTCTTAACACCCTGTATTTCGAAAACAAAGCGACATTCTAAAAAATGTTTAGTACATTTTTGTCTTAAAATTAGGTGAGAATTCTCCTCCTTTCTTTTGTCAGAGATTAGAAAACACCCTGTATATAAGAAGTTAAGTATAGGATGTATAAAAATACATTATAAAATTAATTAAAAATATACAGGATTTTCTCTAAAACGATACCAGAACAAAGTTATGTTTTTTTTAATTGATATTTTTAAAATTAAAATTTCAACTAATAATATTATAATAGGAATTTATAATTAAATATTTTTTTGAAATTTTCTATTAAAAACACCGATCCGGGTAGATTGTTTTCAAGAAATTACTGGGAATTTTTAATAAACCGTTTTATTGCATTGTAAGTAATACTTTATCTGTGCGTGGAAATACCAATCCAATAACAATTATACCAATCCAATAACAATTATACCAATCCAATAACAATTATACCAATCCAATAACAATTATACCAATCCAAAAATAATTACGTTAATGGGCTTAATCTCTTAAGACTTAACCCAATGACACGTGACAGCGGTAAATTGTTTGAATCTAAGAAACGTTTCCTGAAGTAATTAGGCATGTATTTTGTGTTTTAGGTTTTAAATATTATAAAAAATGATGGAAAGTCCATATCTTTTAAATCATTCTAAAATATACCTTTTTAAAAAAA
The DNA here is from genome assembly GCA_927349885.1 of Psylliodes chrysocephalus. NCBI lineage: Eukaryota > Metazoa > Arthropoda > Insecta > Coleoptera > Chrysomelidae > Psylliodes > Psylliodes chrysocephalus. The sequence continues at coordinate 91,326,783 of OV651814.1, forward strand.
TTATGCATTCAAAGTAAAACAAATGATGGACTTTTCATCATTCTTTATAATATTTAGAACCTAAAACGCTTAATAAAGTCTTTTATTTTTTGCTTAATTACTTCAGGAAACGTTTGTTAGATTTAAAAATGTACCGCTGTCACTTGTCTTGAATTAAGTGTTACGAAGGTAAAAACCCGGTGTATGCCAACCCGCAAAAACTAATTTACAAGAATTTACAAGAAGTGACGCTTAAAAACAAATCTAAAAACTCAAAAGGTCTTTATTTCAAATATATCTCCATATTCTGTTAACACAATTTCTAATTTGCACAGCATAGTAATACATTTTTTTTTTTTTCGAAAATATGCAATATTTTCTCAAATTTTCTGAACTTTAGTGAAATATGCAATATTTTCTGAACTTTGGTAAAATATGCAAAAAATGCATATATATGCATTCTGTATATATTCCGCTCTTTATTTATTAGCAATGACATGACATTTTTTTAAATCATTATAACCATATCACGGGGGCTGATAAACACCGAAACACCAAATATGTTAATTTTCGAAAAGTTTGTACGGCAATTTAATTAAAAGTAATATATAGGGTGGGCCCCCAGGAATTGCATCGATCGATATCTCAGTAACTAGATGTAGGAAAAATGTCAAAATTTGGACACTTGCTAGTTGTCTTGGGTCCTATTTAGCTAAAATGTTTGAATGTATTGGGCACCATCGGTTGTACCGCAAATATGCTTCTTTCTCTTCGCACTTACAAAAAGTCCTGTTTTTTTACTTATTCTGAGATCTCTTTCCATATTTTGCTTGTCTTTTTCACTAATTAACACTACAACAATCACCATAACAACAATAAAAAACTACCTTCACTTGTGTCTCAAATGCCGTACGTAGATGTACTAAACAACAGCGAACTGAGAGTACATTGTGAGTACATTCAAAACAAGTCGATACTTGAATGGGACACGTGTGTATCTAGGGAGGGGGTACATATGACTTACGCAAAATCGCAGCCTAATTTCTTCTTTCTCATGTGTATTAATTGGGAGAACTCAAATGGTATATTTCAAGTAGCAAGCCAAGTCTGCATTTCAACTAAACGCTATTAACTATTCTAAAAATATCTCGATTTTTGTGATAAAACAATAGGCAAAAATACAATTTGAACGAATTCCACAATAATTACATAAAATCAATTTTGTTTTAGCATCACAAAATAGTATAAAAGGCAATTTCTTTATTAAAAACTAGAATAACTATTTACTATTTATAAATCTGAACTCCGGTCCTGCAACGCCAGCGTGTGTAAAGAAAGACAAGGAGGAACACAACAGAAGCGAAATGAATGATTGATGCCGGTTAAATTTAAATTTTATGCAGAGGTCGACAATTAATCTAGTATTTTTCTTAAATTTCGACTAATTATGACAAATTTTGTACCAAATAAAAGATAAAGAATAGACTTTACCTCGGGTAATAATAGATTTTTTAATTTTGTCTTAGTTTGTCCTGGATGCATTTTTAAATCTTAACAAAGAAAACCATTTAATTGGAAAATTTCAGACTCGTTTAAGATACCTAAAAAATTCTAATCTAATTTTTTATTACTACTCAAGGAAAGACCTGACCTTTTGCATATTGGAGGTTTTTAATTGACAATGATATCTTATACAGTTTTCGAGAAAACAGATTAATCAGGCACCTATGCAGGATAGGGCGATTAACTAAGCGGTAGCCGACTCTTGATTATTGTTAAGGAAAACCAACATATTAACAGTGTTTCCTTTTAAACAGCTTCTTTTAGCTGAAACTATATTTCCTGCATCAGAGAATACTCTCTCTGATGGTGTTGAAGTGGCTGGTATGGCAAGATATTTCCGAGCTAACTGACTCAAAAGAGGAAATCTACATTCGTTTGTTTTCCACCACTCTAGTGGCGATGAATTTTTATCTATTTGATTCTCCTTAGAATATATTTCTATTTCTCTTTCTACTGGATCTTGTAACTCAATAGTATTGTCCTGCTTTTTTGTCGGAAAAAGAAAATCTATGGCAGTTTGTGAAAGTGATGGGGAAGTAATTAATTTATCCTGATAATCAATAGTAATGGTACCTTGTGACAAGAGCTGTTTAACTGTAAACTTAGTTTTTACAATAATTCCGAAACTACTTTCATGCATTTTATAACGGGGATCTAAAAAAATTGCAATGTCTTGCAATTTTACTGCCTTGGTCTGGCACACCTCTAGGGTTTCCTTTAGATCAAATCTTGATTTCAGCTGCTCAGAAACGATTTCTTTAAATGTACTTATTTCATCCAAGTCAAAATTGTCATTAGGATTTAAAAAATTATCTAATAAGGATTGTACAATTGGCAAGACTATTGAAATTGTTGGTGAGTTTTCTGAGCTCATAATCGCTGTAGTTAATGTAAATGGTTTTAAAATAGCTACTAACGCTTCTAACAAATCCCAGTCTGATTCATTTAATTCAAAACTGAGGGCTTGTGACCTGGAGGTTATACTACGATTTTGAAGTACGTTTATAACTGCTTGTCTTTGTTCCACTATTCGTTCCACCATGTAATAAACGGAATTCCATCTCGTTTTGACATGTTGAATCAGTTTATGGTTTGGCAATCCTGTATGAGTTTGAGCATCTTTAAGAGCACTTGTAGCCACATTAGAATGCTTAAAGTGTCCTACGATAGCAGAACATTTCATAAGAAGCTGCTGAATATTTTCAATAGCAAGGCCTTTATTTATACACAGTTGCAGAGTATGAGCAAAGCAACAAACACTTTCTCTAACCTCTGTTGATTATTTTATGGCACTAACAATATTCACAGCATTATCATGAACAACAGCACAAACTTTTCCAGAAAGATTCCATGTACTGATGATTTCTTCCATTTTCCTTCTTAAATTTTCACCAGTGTGTCTGTCTTCCATTACTTCTGTAGTGAGTGTGTAATTGACATGCTTCCATTCTGCTGAAATTGCGTACATGGTTACAGTAATATACGATTCATTATTTCTGGAAGACCAGCAGTCCGTGGTAAGAGAAACCCAATCAAATTTTCCTACTTCACTTATAATTTTTTGTTTTTCGACATCGTAAATTACTGAAATTCTATTCTTTATGGTATTTCGACATGGAATTTTATATGATGGTATTGTCTTCTTGATAAATTCAATGAATCCTACGCCTTCTACGAATGAGAGAGGTAACATATCCTTAATTATCATGTTCACTATAGCATTAGTGGTCGTTTCTTGCTTTTTCAGAGCAGTTCCTTTTGGCAGAAAGATTTGATCGATTTGTGTTACTGAGCTAGAGGTTGAAGTACTCTCACAAAGAGATATGGATGTAAGGTCGTTGTTAGTTTCTATAAATTCAGTTTCTGATGCTAATGAAATGTGTGACGATTCCGATTCCGACAAACAATGACCAGCAACGTCTATTTCTTGAGAATGAAAATGGGAAGGTCCCGGTTGTGAACTGGCTGCATCTGACAGGGGCTTTCTATAAAAAAAATGTTCATAGTGACAATGAATTGTATCTTGGCCTTTAAAACGCTTTAGGAGCGTTCTCGTTAATGAATTTTTTTAGAAAATTTGGTAGAAATCAGTAAGTTAGGCTAAAATATAACCTAAGAAGTCAGGATGAATCAGAATTTAATTATCATTCTTAGTTCGAAAATTATCAATCCTATGAAAACTCCATCGAGTCGAGTCACGCCGACTGTTTCATAGCAAACGTTTTTTTTCTTATTCATGAACTAAGCAAGATAACCGATACCAACCAAATTTAATCCAAACTAACCAAAACTAACTCAAAACGAACTAAAACGAACTAAAACTAACTCAAACTAACTAAAACGAATCCAAACTAATAACAAATAATCCAAGCTGATCCAAAAGACATATCTGCGTAGGTAAAAAAAGGCAAGCGTAAACAAAGCATTAGTCACGACCATTTATAATAATTTTTGACAGCTGAAAGGTATTTAAAAGTTCCAATATAGTCGAATTAAATAATAATAAATTTGTATAAAAAACCATTTTTAAAACAAGCTTTTATTAAACTATGCACTAAAATAGAAGAAAAATGAAGTATTTTTACAATTAAGAAGAAACATGCATAATAAAAGCTTGTTTTTAAAAATCTCTTCTATATAAATTTATTTTATTCTTTTTAGATGCTGTTATTTTATATAATTTTTTTACTAATTTTAAACTGAAACATTGAAAAGTCCGCCATCTTTTTTAAGCTTTAGTTAAAAATCGTATTTAGCGTCCTTAAACATCCCCAAGTACCAAGTTTGAGACCAATGGGTTCATAAAAGGGAAAGTCCACCATTTTGATTTTGTTAATATGCCATCTTGATTTTTTCAGTTTTGAGTAAAAAATCATGTATAGCGACCTTAAACACCTCTCAGTTCCAAGTTTGAGAATAATCGGCTCATAAATGGGAAATTTCGCCATTTTGAATCCGCCATTTTGATTTTTTATGTTTGAAACAAATCGGTTAAAAAATAAGAAAGCCCGCCATTTAGAATTTTTTGTCCTGAAAAAAGTATTAAATTGTACTGTCAGTAGACTAGAACCCTATGCACCCATCTATGCACCTACCAAATTGCAAGTCTAGCTTAAAGAACAACAAAATTCGCAAACTTGTATCCGCTATTTTGATCTTTAAAAATTCAAAGCAAAAAAAAAATGTACATAGCTTAGTAATAAAAAAAAATTGTTTTACTTTTACTTACTTCTGTATACTATGCTGACTTAATTTTCCAGATTTTGCTGCAATATGTCGATTTTTTAGGTGATTCCACATATTAGAGGTTCCGTTTGTATATTTTAATTTACATTTGCACAACGAACATATTACGTGCAATTTGTTTTCAGCTTTTTTAAAATATTTCCAACAGTCACTCATTTTGTTAATTTTGTTTTGACACAATACTTGTATGGCTTATAGTAAGTAAGTATAGCATACGTGCTTTATTTGCTCAGAGCTGTCTTGCCTTACTTGAATTTCTAGATTATTAGGTAGTTAGGTATAGTTGTATTAAACAATAAGTCAACTATAAAGGAATAACGCAAATGCAGAAAAAGTTCGGCATCTGTTTAAATAATTCGAAAAAAAATTGGTGTAGGGAATGGGTTGTTTATCGGAAGTCAGCTAAACTAACTCTTTGATAGACCGCCCATAGACGGAGATATATGTTTTTACTTGAAATTATATTTAATAATTTAATTATATGTTCGTAAGTATATGTTTCTTTTGATTTGGTATACTGCCTCTGTAAGTATATTGTTTTTGGCGGTGTATCGCCTTAAGCCTTGGTTTCTTTGAACACTCCGTCGCGGTGAGCGGACAGTCCGTCGACCGCTGAGGACAGCAATTTTCGCCCGAGGTGGTTTGTTAAAAAATATAGAAAATGATACTTTCTCTATGTCTGTACGTGCTGTTTATGTATTATGAATGTAAACGAAAGGTACTAAAATGGTTGCAAATAAATTGTTTGCGTTGTTATTATTGTTGGAAAAGGAAGAACAAGAGGAACTGGCAATTGCAATCGTCAAAGTTTCCAATAAGCCAGTGAATGAGTTGTTTTTCTGTTGCGATGCAGAAGGTGCCTTTAATATCACTGTGCAGCGGAGGCTTTTTGGAAATGAAACCAAATTTAGGGAGTATTTTAGACTTTCTACAGATCTTTTCGAATTCGTGTTGAGTTTTATAAAGGACATAATTTCCAAGAAACCTAAAAATAATGTCATGATGTCATCTGTATGTGTGAATTTGTCACTCATTGTTTTAAAATTAATAACTATATAGTCTCCGCACACGCAGACGATTCCGCTGATATCAAACTCAACAGATATTAACCGACTCTTCGCGACAAATCAGCGGCATGACGCCGTCCTGTTCAGCTAAGCGGATTCAAGAAAACCAATCCCATTTAAATACTCTGGTTGGATAAAATCGTCAAAACGCGACGGTTGACGGACTGTCCGCTCACCGCGACGAAGTGTTCAAAGAAACCAAGGCTTTTGACGACTATTGTGTTTGTCGGCATATTGTCTTTGTCGGCATATTGTCTTTGTCCGTTTAAAAAGTATTGCAACTTTTTTTAACCGATGCCGAAAAGGAAATTTAAACGTATGTGAATAAAAATAATTATTTTTACTTTCAGTGGAGTTTTGTTCACCTTAGTGACCTGTTGAGTTTTGTACGGTTAACAGCTCCTGCATCGTACTTCTTAAAATTTTGTAGATTATTAGTTTTTGTTTTATTAGTGTTTAGTTTCGTTTTATCAATAATTAGTTTGTGTTTTGGAGGTTAGTAACTTTAACTTTTTTTATTCGTTTATATTTTTGTGTATGTGTTATTAACTATGTGAAGACCGTGGGATAGTATTCCGAGAACCAGTACATCAAACAGTGATGCTGAAACTGATGCAGTGCCTGCTCAAATAAAAAATAAACTCTTCTTAAATGAACAGTCTCAACAAATTTGTTTAAATGTTTATAAAAATTTGGTAAAACGCGGGTATATCGAAAACACTTCTACTGTTCAAGAAGCAGCGTTTCTTACTGGTATATCGGTTTATAAAATAAACCAAATTATAAAAAATGGAATTTCCAGCAGAAAAGTCCGTGAAGACAAAGGTGTGAAAAAAAAATTAGATCCAGCCATGGCCAAATCCATTGTGAATACAGTGTATGAACTTTATAGACAAAATACCATTCCCATTCTTGATATTATACATAAACGTTTAAGTGAAACTAATTTCGATACAAATATAAAAAGGTCTACATTGTACAATTGGCTTAAAAAAATCGGTTTTAAATACAAAACGATAGATAAAAGAAGCGCTGTTATGGAAACAAGACGAATAGTAAACTGGAGAAATTCTTATTCTTGAATATAAAAATGAAAGCAGGCCAATTTATTTTCTGGATGAAACTTGGTATGATTCGCATGATACTGCAAAAAAGGGCTGGACAAACGATAATATATATTGCCAAACCTTAGGTATCCCTTCAAATAAAGGCACTCGATTGATTATATTAAACTGTGGCTCAGAAGACGATTGGGTTGACAATGCCTTACTATTACTTACTATTACTATTAATTGGAAAAAATTGATAGCTGCCAGATTAACTACCATTCAAATATGAATTTCGATATTTTTGAAGAATGGTTTACGAATTCACCATTGCCTAATTTAAAGCCAAAAAGTGTAATAGTTTTGGACAATGCTTCGTATCACTCCAGGCTTAAGGAACAGATACCTAATAAAAACTCTAGGAAGGATGAAATTCAAGAATTTTTAATGAATCACGATTTATATTTTGATAAAAACTATAAAAAAGATGAAGTCCTAAAAACTAATGATTTTGAAAAAAGTATATAGTTGATGAAATTGCAGCTGAAAGGGGTCATACAGTTTTAAGGTTGCCACCATATTTTTGTATTTTCAATCCTATAGAGTTACTCTGGAGCCAATTAAAACAAAATATTCGGTGAAAAAATATATTTCCCAAATTTGATTCTCAGGTCGTCAACTTGGTCAAAGAACAAATGGATGCGATCGGCAAATCACAGTGGGAAGCATTTATAAAACATGTCGTGTGTAAAATAGAAGAGGAATACAGGAACAACAGCGGCATACACATAAATAATGGAGAACGATTTATCATAAATCTCAATGAGGATGACGACGACGATGATATAATTAGTGATAACGAGGAGAAGGAAGCCGAGGAGCAGGAAGTTGGAAACAATGAAGAAATCTGAGTTAAATAAGTAAGTCACATTTTTATTATGTAAGTAGGTACTTAGTTCAGATAATTTGTACATTTACATTGTAATTTTAAAATATTTTTTTATAACTAAATTAATAAAATGTTGACGTTCGTATTCGTTTACCAATCGAAAACATGATGTCACTTGGGAAGTAACCCAACCAGTAGAGATATGTTTGCGCTATAACTAATTAAGTCAATTATTTCCTACCTACTTATATCTATAAGACGGTATGTCATGCAAAATTGATATAAAATTAGAAACCTTTATTTCGAAAGAATTGGAAATGCACTAATTAAAATATTATTAATTCTAGAGGCGGCATTTTATTTGTCTGAAAAAAAATATATATCGTTAGTCGATAATTTCAATAGACACCTCGCAGTTGGTATATATTTATATCAATTTTTAATTGTGTACCATATACTTGCAACGCAGTACCTATATCTACTTGTAGGTATATTGTTCATAATCGAATCCTCAAATTGATTGATTATTCTTTTTTTCGCGTTGTAAAATTATTACATCTATTTTATATAATAAATCGTAGAAATTGAAATATGTGGTAATAAGTAATGTTTATTTTAAATGAAAATACTCCAACCAATTAAATTAAATAATAAACTGACACAACGACGCGACGACACTGGCTTCTACTTACTTTGCCGACACTTTGAGTACAATGCCGCGCGACGCGATAATCCTGTCTGTCCACATAGCTTATCGGTTCATTTCAGCGACATAGAGGGAAATAATAAACTGGACTACTATATTCCCATACAGAGTTTAATTATTAATTTTTAGTATTATAATGAGTGTATTACTATCGTCCAGGGACATAATAAAGACATACTCCTGGTAGTGACTCCTTTTTTCAAGTATTCATACATATTACATATTATTTAGTGAATTTTTTTGAAGCATCTTCAAACGGAAGCCGAACTTTTTCTTCCATTATCGGTATTACTTTTGTAGTTGACTTATTGTTTGTATGGACACTATGGACTATACTCTACCGTTTTTCGCGTTGCAAGACGCTTCGAAGCGATCTATTTCTGTGGTGTCAACTAGTGCTGGCAAAAATATCGATATATAGACATATCAATATTCGATATTAAATTTTAAAAATATCTATATAAATATTTCAATATATCGACATATTGATATTTCGGCTCTAAAGCAGAGTTAGAATACGCTGCAACGCATAAAAACAAAAACGGCTCTATATAGGTGTAGTAAGTAGTCTAGTAACTAGTAACAGTGAAAAAGGCACGGATCGTGCCTATTACGCAGCACTGCACACTTGCGTCAAAACTTATGCTTGTGATCGATTTCGACCAATAACAGTAAGTAATTCGTAAGTATTGTAGGACATGCAGTGTTGCCGATTAAAAAATTAAAGAAAATTGTTGCTAATTAGCCGATAACCGGAATTTAGTTCTTGAAACCGAATGCGGAAAACCGGTTTTGAAAACCGAAACCGGTTTTCGGTTTTAAAAATCTAAAGAAGAAAACCGATTTTAAAAACCGAAAACCGATTAACCGGTTTCAGTCAAAACCGCGGTTAACAGAAAACCGGTTAACCGAAAACCGATTTTAAAAACCGAAAACCGATTAACCGGTTAATCGGTTTCAGTCAAAACCGCGGTTAACCGAAAACCGGTTAACCGAAAACCGGGAGATAGTGTTAAGGTTTATTCGGAAATTATCAAATAATTTGTCCCTAGAGGACCTTACGCTTAAACTCGCCATTCTATTAGCTTTGGCTACGGGACAACGAGTTCAAACATTAGCCAGTATTGAATTAAATGGTATTATAATAAATAATGCACATATTATTATAAAAATTAGCAAGCTAATAAAAACATCTGGCCCGAACAAACCTCAACCTACTCTTCAACTCCCATATTTTGAGCACGAGAAAAGTCTCTGTGTCGCCACTACTCTGTCGGAATATTTAGAAAGGACGGCACATTTAAGAGGTCAATCTTGTAATAATTTATTTATTACATATAAAAGACCGCATCATAACGCTTCAGTCCAAACCATTAGCCGTTGGATAAAAACAATGCTGAATAAAAGTGGAATTGATACATCCATATTTTCATCACACAGTACCAGACATGCGTCTACATCCTCAGCAGCTGAAAAAGGGGTTAGTTTAGATGTAATAAGATCAGCAGCAGGATGGTCGGAAAAATCTAATACTTTTGCAAACTTCTATCACCGGCCAATAGTACAAGACTGCAATTTTGCTAAATCTGTATTAACCATAAAATAGTATAATAATTAATGTCTATATTAGTGTTAAGGCTTTGAGGTTTAATTAAGGATATGTTTGTTTACTTTATATTATTTAATTATATTTACAGTTTATATAATACTTTTACATAAAGAATTTATTATATTTGTATAGAAAATAAATTTGCTTATTCTCTAAATAACTACAATTATTAATTATACTTTAACTGGTCACATCCGAATAGGCCACCCTGTAGTACTACTTCTAGTTCTGACGTACGCAAGTTTCAGAGAAAACCGATTCACTGGTCCCCGGTCCCGTCCCATGCCCCTGTTTATTCATTATACTTCTTGCGCTGACACAGTCAAGTTCGATTAATTAAAAATTGAAATAAATACGCGATACCGGCGAAAATTATATTGATTAAAATGCCGAAGCACAATAAAAGAAAAGGCAAGGAATTGGGAAATATAAAAAAGAAAATGCGTAAATTACAGGAGCAACTTAAGCGGTATGAAACAAGTAAAGACATATATAGCTTATTTTTCGTACATATTTAATAACTAAAACCCAGCATAGTTTTTGACTTATGCCCACCAAGCGTGTCTCAAATTATATGAATAGCTTATATTTTGGTTTTTTCGTTTACCAATAAAATTATGGCTGTCCTATGAAAATAAAATTGTGTTTTATTTTGCATTAAAGGTGAGGACTCAGACACCAAGCTCTGAAAGTACATCAGATTCAAGTAGCATTAAAAGCGGAAACAGCGGAAATAATTTGGAAAATAATCCGATTAAAAATATATTGGGAGCTGATCCAAACGATAACAATAAACTGGGACCAGAAATAGCCAATGACTTAGCCGCTAGATGGAACAACTATTTAACACAGGGGTTGGACAAAGAAACCAAAGCTTCTTTATTAGAAAAATGGTTAATTCCAGTAAACTGTAATCTTCTTCAAGGGCCTCAACTTAACCCTGAGGTACAAGTAATGCTATCACCAACAGATCAGAAGAGAGACGCCTTTATGATGGAGTTACAAATGTTAATGGTAAAAGGGTTGGCCGCCCTTGGTGGTACACTCTCTAATCTTATAAATATAAATATGAAGGAAAATAACCCACAAGAAGATCCAGACCCAAATTTGTTGGTAATTGCTGAAGCTGGCCAGTTATTCTGTCATGTGCATAACACTATTTCGGGGCATAGAAAATTCCAATTATATCCCCACTTTAATGCAAAAATACAAAAAATTGCAGCTACTCAATTACCTGATGCATTTCTCTTTGGAGAAGATTTTGCTGAGAAGTGCAAAAATGTAAAAGCATTTGAAAACACAGCAAAGGAACTCAAAGCTGGACCCACGGAAATTTAAAAAAAACTCGAACAGCCGCGCCTCGAAGTCCAGATGGAAGTTAGAGAAAAACAAATATGCCAAAAAAGGGAATTATTCCAAGTCGAATCAGTACAACAAGTACAACAAATACAACAAGGAAAAAAATCAGTACAGAGAGAACAAGAAGGAGGGATGGAGACGATAGAGGTAAACCAGGAGGGAAAGTATGCTGGAAGAATAAATTTTTTTTATCATAATTGGCAACAAATTACACAGAATCGAGTTATACGTAGCTGGGTAAAGGGCTATAAAATTCCATTTAACTCTAAACCTTATCAATATTCTATTCCCAAGAAACAAAAATTAAATCAAAATGAATTAAAAATTTATTCCGAAAGCATACGACACCTTGTACAAATAGGAGCAGTGATGTGATAATGGTCAAAAGTTGTAAAAACCAGTTTTGTCGACATACTTTTTAAGACAAAAAGAGAACGGTGAATATAGATTTATTTTGAATCTAAAAAACCTAAATAAATTCATCACTGCTCCGCATTTTAAATTAGAAGATATTAGAACAGCAAAAAACCTTATCAGTGTAAATTGTTTTCTTGCTTCGATAGACCTCAAAGATGCATATTTTTTGATTCCAATTCACATAAAATACAAAAAATATTTAAGATTTGTTTTTGAAAATGCAATATTTGAATTCCAGTGCCTTCCCTTTGGGCTTTCTACCGCACCCTTCGTATTTACCAAATTATTAAAACCAGTTTTTTCGCAACTACGGAAAAATAATTTTTTGTCTGTCGTTTACTTAGATGACTTTTTATTTATTAGCAAAAGTAGGGAGGGGTGTGCACAAAATGTAAGGAAAACTACCAACACATAGAATACAATTCTTGGGCTTTATATCAAACACAAAAACTATGAAAATTTGCAATACTAGGGAAAAAAAGGATAAAATTAAAATCTGTATAATGAACCTGCTGGCTCAAAATAAAATTAAAATAAGAGATTTTTCACAATTTGTAGGAACATTAGTATCAATTTGTCCGGCGGTGGAATACGGTTGGTTGTATTTAAAAACTTGCGAAAGAGAAAAATACATCGCGTTAAAAATCAATAATGAAAATTACAACAAAAATATGCATATCTCTCCTCAGTTAAAAAATGATTTAAAATGGTGGCTTCAAAATATAGATAAAGCGGAACAAAATCTAAAACAGCCGAATTATCATATCACTATTTATTTGGATGCCTCAAAATCCGGATGGGGAGCATTCTGTAACGGAAAAGAGGCTTCTGGGAACATGAAGAAAAGGCGGAACACATTAACATACTTGAGTTAAAGGCAGCCTTTTATGGGTTAAAAACTTTTGCAAAAAACTAACAATAGCCATATTTTATTAAAAATTGACAACAAAACTGCCATATCAATCATCAATAAAATGGGCAGTATAAAATACAAAAAACTAAATACAGTGGCTAAAAACTTGTGGCAATGGTGTGAAAAAAGGAAAAATTTTGTGTTCGCAACATATATAAATTCTCGCGAAAATTTCATGGCAGACAAAAACTCGCGAATAAAAAATATTGACACAGAATTCTCCCTAAATAATAAAGCATATTTTGAAATAATAACACGATTAGGGTTACCTAGCATAGACTTATTTGCATCGCATCAGAACAAAAAATGTTCCAAGTTCGTATCTTGGTTTCCCGACCCAGAATCGATAGCTGTAGACGCGTTTACTCTTAACTGGAAAAAAATACATGCTTACTTGTTTCCCCCTTTTTCCTTATTATCAAAAACTCTAGATAAAATTGAAACCGATGGGGCAAAATGCCTAGTAGTATATCCTTTATGGAAATCACAGCCGTGGTATCCGAAATTGGAATCAATGATTTATTCTACAACCACATTATGATTTACTTTTATCTCCTTTCAGGGAGCCTCATCCAATATGGAAACATCTTACCCTGGGGGCAGCAATTTTATCCAGCTCGCCTTCCTCAAAAGACACCTTCAACAAGATATCATTGACATAATGATTGCTTCATTAAGCTTCAACACAATCAAACAATATAACACAACATATTCAAAATGGTGGTTGTTTTGTGGTGAAAATTATACAGATATGTTTCAACCCAGTGTAGAAAATATTTTGTCCTTTCTAAAAACAGAATTTAAATTTAATCTGTAATGTAGGAAGTACAAGGAAACTTGGGACCCGGAACCGGTATTAAAATTCTTGGGGTCACTACATCCGTTAAATACACTCTCCCTTGAAAAACTTACTATGAAGACGATATTATTATCCCTTTGTTCAGCTCAAAGAGCTCAAACCTTTTCAAAAATAAAGCTAAGCAATATAAAGCAATTGGGAGAAGGTATTGAAATAGTGTTCTCAGATATTCTAAAAACATCCGGCCCCAAAAAATACCAACCACAATTACAGTTTCCATATTTCCTTGAAAATCCAGAACTTTGTATAGCATCGGCAATTTTACATTACATAGATATGACTAGGACTATAAGGGGCAATGAAGACATTCTCTTTTTAACAATTAAAAAACCTCATAAAGCAGCCACAACTCAAACTCTAAGTAGGTGGATAAAAAAGGGGCTTAAATTCTCTGGAATAAATACTCAAGAGTTCAAAGGGCACAGCACGCGACATGCTGCAGCTTCAGCAGCCCTCAGGGTTTGCACTCATATAGATACAATAAGAGAAACTGCGGGATGGTCAGATAAAAGTAAAACTTTTAATCGCTTCTATAATAAACCGTTGATTAATAAAAATGTATTTGCAAATTATATTAAGAAAATTGTTAACCGAGTTTAATTTAAATATATTATGGTTTTACATATATATGTAATACATTAGTTTAGTTGGGATGTTTGGAAAAATATTTATTACTTATTAAATAAATGCTACTAAGTTTAATACTTAAAATTTGTAAACATTTATATTATGTTTTTTAATAATAAAAAGATGGAAAATAAACTTTGCTTTGATTATAAATATGGTTAAAAATATTGGAATATGAGATCGCCATATTCTCTAAACAACTACAGGGTGGCCTATTCGGATGTGACCAATTGAAGTATAATTAAGGATTAAACGACTTACCTGTAAGGAAGTTCAATCCAAATTATACGAGATTGGTCACATCTGAATAGGCGCCCTCCCATTCTGAAATATTTACAAAAAAAAAATAATAATAATAAAAATTGGAATATCGATGACTGTATTTAAAATACCCGGCCCAGGCGATCTATCCACTCCAGAAGTATAATGAATAAACAGGGGCATGGGACGGGACCGGGGACCAGTGAATCGGTTTTCTCTGAAAGTTGCGTACGTCAGCACTAGAAGTAGTACTACAGGGTGGCCTATTCGGATGTGACCAATCTCGTATAATTTGGATTGAACTTCCTTACAGGTAAGTCGTTTAATCCTTAATTATTTAGGAGACGAGGTTGAAATATAATTACAAGATCAAACGAACTTACCTAAGTGAAGTTCGATCTTGATTATATGAAGCCTCGTCGAAATAAATAATTACCCTCGACATCCTAAAACACCCATGGGATAGAGCAAATTTTTTATTCTCTAAGAAAACTCTAAAGAAATGAGTTATGAAATTGGCGTAGGGACTGATAAGGGTATTAGTCACCCAAGAATTTCAATTTTTTAGCTTTTAACGTGTGATTCAGTGTAGGAGTAGAGGAACTACAATTATTAATTATTTATTTCGACGAGGCTTCATATAATCAAGATCGAACTTCACTTAGGTAAGTTCGTTTGATCTTGTAATTATTACCGGTATTTCGTCTGCAGTAGGGGTTTTAATTATATTTTGGCAAATTTTTGTTTTGTTTTGTTCTGATATAGGTAATTCTAAGTTATTTTCTATTACGAACGTTTTGGTCATGTCCAATTCGTTCTTATTTATGTAAAGTACTGTAAAAAGGTGTTCGATAACTACATCTGGATCGAACGGTAAAACTACTATACAGTGAGCACCTTAAGTCTTACCCCCCTATCTAACTCGTTACTGGAGTCTTATTAGGAAAATCGCCGAGACACGTCGATTTTTGATTTCTACAGTGTACATTTTTGTATGAATAGTTTACCCTTAATTTCATCCCTTAATGGAGGGGAGCAACCCCTTTCGAAAAATTTAAATGGCATGGGGTGGTGAGTGATAGCTCATTTGAAAGAGGGTTTTATTCTCTATTCAACCGTGTAAAAAAATTTGAAATTTGCTTCATTAATTCTCGACTAATTGTTGTTTCAGAATAACGGAAATTAACGTAGCGCACTCATCCTTAGAATTAAAATTCGGACCTGCACGATTTCGGTTCAGACGTGAAGTAAGACTTTTTGCCATTAGAAGGTCACTGTTAGTCTAGTTGCTTTCCTATTTTGTGAGGTTTTGTTATTTTTAAACATTAATAAATCAACACGTAATGAAGCAAATTTTAAATTTTTTTGCACGGTTGAATAGAGAATAAAACCCCCTTTCAAATGAGCTATCACTCACCACCCCATGGTATTTAAATTTTTCGAAAGGGTTGCTACCCTCCAGTAAGGGATGAAATTAAGGGTAAACTAATCATGCAAAAATGTACATTGTAGAAATCAAAAATCGACCTGTCTCGGCGATTTTCCTAACAAGACCCCAGTAACGAGTTAGTTAGGGGGGGGTAAGACTTATGATGCTCACTGTATAGTATTTACGATCTTTAACGGTTTTACTGCTAAAAATATTAAATTTGTTATACTGAAAGTCTACTTCTTCCTCTAGTAAATCGTCTATTATTTTATTGTGAAGGTCTATTTTGCCAGAAAAATGTAATTATATTTTTATTAGCTTTGTCCAAAATTTGATTATTTACAAATTGAATTTTAGTTTTATAAGAATCTATAAAAGTTTGAAATTCTGTTATAATTTCTTCTAAAAGTTCGGTTGATATAGTACTTGTTTTAATACTAGGAGGATCTTCGATGATATCTGAGATATCAGGAGGGTCTTCCTCGATATCCTCGATAGGAGGGTCTTTATCTGTTTCTACGTTTGTCGTGTCATTATTATGATAAATTTTATTATGTAATTAAGAACATTGATCAAAATGATTAGTTTTAAACCTTGAGAGAGCGTCTGCATTTTTATTTATTTTTCCCGGTTTGTATATGAATTCGTAATCATATTCCTCGAGTTTCAAGCGCCAGCGAGCGAGTCTACTCCCTGGATCTTTGATCAAGAATAACCAAGTTAATGGTCTATGATCGGTTATTAATTTAAATTTTCTACCGAACAAATAGGGACGAAAATGTTTTACGGCCCACACAATCGCGAGAAGTTCTCTTTCATTGTAGAATATTTAGTTTCTGCAGCGCACAAGGACCATGACGCATAGGCGATAGGAAGATCCTTGCCAATTGGTCCTTGCGACAGGATACCACCTATAGAATATGCACTGGCATCTGTCGTTAGGAAAAACGTTTCTTCAAAATTTGGATAGATTAAAATCGGTGAAGTTATTAACGAATGTTTCAAATGTTCGAATGCATTTTTACATTCGTCATTAAAAACAAAAGGAACATCTTTTTGTAGTAACCTATTAAGTGGTTTGGAAATTTTTGCAAAGTTGTGTATAAACCTTCTGTAATATCCAGCAAGGCCTAAAAAGGATTTAATTTCTTTTGTATTTTTTGGTACTGGGAAATTTTAACACATTCGACTTTAGAGGGGTTAGGATTAACACCTTCTTCAGTGATTATGTGCCCAAGGTAAGCTACCTCTTTACGAAGAAACTCACACTTTTCGGTTGAATTTTTAAATTTGCTTGTCGAAGCTGCTTAAAGAACTGATGTGTTCGTGAATTGTAGGCGAATAAATGATTATATCGTCCATATAGACGAGGCATCTCTCATTTTGTATACCTATTAAAATATTGTCCATCACACGTTGAAACGTGGATGGCGCATTTTTCAGACCGAATGGCATACGTACGAACTCAAAATGTCCGTTTTCTGCTGAAAAAGCAGTTTTTTCAATATCTTTTGGGCCAATCTCTATCTGGTGAAACCCAGACGCCAGATCGAGTGTCGTGAAGTATTGACATTTCACTAACTGGTCCAATAAATCAGAAATTATCGGAAGTGGATATTTGTCGTCTACAGTTACCTCGTTTAACTTTCGGTAATCGATAACGACTGTATTTTTGTTTTCCGCTAGCATCAAGTTTCTTGGGTACCACCCACACACTTGACGACCACGGTGATGTTGAATATTTAATTATACCTTGATTTAGCATGTCAGAAATTAAAGATTTAAATTCCTCTTTATGGATTTGGGGATACCTATACGATTTTGTATAGATCGGTTTGTTATCGTTAGTATTTATTGAGTGTTTAATTTCGTTCGTGAATGTAAGATTATCGCCTTCAAGATAAAATATGTCTGAAAAATCTAAACATAAACTCGTAATTTGATCTCGTTCTTCCTCGTTGAGGTGGTCAAGTCGTAATGAATTGTTTATTTGGGTTTCTCTGTTAGGATTTAAATAATTATTTTCATGTTTGTTAAAATTATTTATAGAATAATGTTTTTGATCAAAATTTATAGTTTTAGGAATTGCGTAAACATTTAGTACGGATGTAATAAATTCCCCTTTTTCGTTAACTTTTACTAGTGCATTAGGAAGTCTAACATTTTCGATAACTTGACCTATTAATATAGCGTCAGTATTTATCAAATTGCTTTTTAATCGACAGATTTTTTCTGTACGGGGTTCTATTGAGATTTCGTTATTAATAAAATCGTTTTTTATTATTGGTACGTTACTGTGATCCGGATTTTCTAAATCGCGGACTTGAAAGAGAGGAACAGTTTTGAAATTTGTTATAAGTTGTTTATTTTTATAGTCGATAACACAATTATAATGATCGAAAAAGTCGGAACCGAGTAGACCATCAAATTCTATATCCAAATCGTGAATATAGACCTTATGAGGATCGTCTTTATTGAAAGGAATCAATGTGAATTCGTTTATAAGAATTTTTTGTTCAGTTATGCCTTGAATCGTAAGATTTTCTCTTGACCGACTTCTATAATTTTCGTAGGTTTTCGGTTTAAAAATTGATAAACCAGCGCCCGTGTCGATAAGAATGTTAAATTTGTTTGTGGCATCTTTTATATAAAATAAATTTTTTGAGTTTACTGTAAACGTGGGTTTCATATAAATTGTTGTTCCAGGCAAATTACGTTGGGGTTGCAACTGTTCAAATTCAGCGTTTGCATTTTGGGTTGCGAGTTTTTTATAGGGTTTTGAGTAATTAAAATCGAAGGTTCGGCCTGTACAGGGCCAAACTGAAAATCCTGATAGGCAATGTTTTGATTTTCGAGTTCGGAATTAAAATTTGAATTAAATTGATCGGAATCATTATATTGACCGTTAGCAGTATACAGTAGTTAGAGAGTACAGAAGATTCACTATCTTCGGACTCGAAGGTGTAATATTCGTCATTTTGATAATTGGAATCGTATTGACCGCTAGCAGTATAGCAGGTCTCATCGGTATAATAGTTTTCTTCATATTTATCGTCAAAATATTCAGTTTCGTCGTAAAATTGATAAAATTCATCATTAAAATTTAAATGATGCGTTCTTTGATTACCAAATCTATTTTGATTCGATTGCACAAAAGAGGCACAATTTTTTTAGACAGTCGTGACTTCTAAGATGACTTGTTTTCGAATTAGGAATTGCAAATATATAGGGGTTTTCACAAGCTATACCAAACTGTGCCCGCTTAGAAATTAGTAATTCGACAGATTCCTTAAGTTCTTTTGTCAATAAAATAGGCACAATTCTACCTGGCTTCCCGATTACTTTTAGGATTGTTAAGCTGGAGGCCAGTTTTAGTTCAAATGGTGATAATGAATTTTTCATCTCTTCAGTTCCAGTACTTTTCCAATCTGGCCTTCGTGCAAATTAATCAAGTGTTATTTTAGCTGTTTCACCTGACCGTCTTTTATTAAATAAAATGATTCGACTCAAAGTAAGAGATTCTAGCTTCATAAAATTTTTAGGTGAAATGTTTTCTTTTGTCTTTTTTATTTCATTTTCTAGAAAATTACTAAACTTTACCAAATCACTAGTGATTGGCAATAAATATGCTGCAGTGTGCTTTCTTAGATACAAAGTGGACAAAGCGTGTGTAGAAATTCTAATACTCCACTCTAAATTAAGTAGATCTAAAAATGACAAAAGTTTTTTATTCTTTTTTATATCCCCTTTTCGTAGACTTTGTCCCCTTTCAATAGCGGCACAATTTTTAATTGCGTGTCCTATTTTCAACGCCAATGATGGTATTTGAAACTCTGGCTTTTTTGTTGGGTCGTCATGTTAAGTTTTGCAAAGGGCCTAAAACATATGATATGGTGATTCTTAAATATCTTACCATGCATCTTGGATAAAATTATCATTAGATCAACATTAATAATAACACTTTGACAACAGGGTGTTTCAATTTTTGATGAGGATGTTTGTGGAAATAACTATGGTATTATAGATTCACAGGTCTCAGTAACCTTTCAAGTTTTTAAACTTTTTCGACAAACATTGTCATAAAAATTATTTAGGAAATATTTAATTATAAACTCTATCTCTAGAGTCTCTAGATTCGGTCCTATTAAAATTAACTCCCATAAATGGTAAATGTGATTATTATAAGCTGCTCTACAATAAGAACTGAAATACACTTGAAAAATAAAAGAAACAAGGAACTAAGTTTAAAAATTAAGTATAAGCAGTATCTATCTAATTAAGAGTAAATAAAAATCTACAGTAATGAAATATCACATAAATTCGATCATGAAAATGATCGTAAGACATTTATATAGATTAAAAAATATATTTATATAATTGTAATATTTAATTTATTAGTATTACGTAATGAAAAAATAGTATTTCTGGTGTAAAACGTTAGTTGAAATATTTTTTTTTTTTTGTAAAATATCATAGATTTAAAAACATACCTTTGTTGCATTTACAATGGCATCAAATTTTTCAGGAAGAAGCATTTCGCTGAAATTTTCAAAAATCTCTCCTTGAGTTTTCAATTCCAAACCTAGACGTCCAAGTTGGCGCATTGATTGATGTATGAATTGTGCTTGGGTGGTATTGTATTTCTTAAAAAGAAATGCACCAAACCGAAGAATTGTGTCGTCCGACTTAACTAGGTTTGAAATTTGGTCGGTTTTAAAATTATTTAACACATTTTCGGTGAAGGAAAGTGTAAAGTTTCTACCGAAGATACCATTTAATAATGCTGACTCTCAGCAATTGGTCCCTTTGATGCAAATTTTTCATCTATTTTTTTTAAATTTTTGTCTAATTTGATGGTACATTTATATTTTAAATGATACCAAATATGTTTTTTTAAGTAAAAGCCTAAACATTCCGGACAAGGACCATAATCATGGATAGATGTATACTTTTCTTCTCGCAGCGAGGGCCTTCTCGTTAAAATCAGATCCCCACACTTAGTAGCTAATACTTCGAAATTATGATAGAAGTCTCCATATTTGGTTAAATTTTGAAATGCGTCCCTACGTCTCTTTGAACCGTTGGGCATGTCTAAAATTTTGGCTACCTCGATCTCGTTACCATGTGTTGTCTCAATATGACGAGCCAAATTATTACATAATATTTTGTTTTGTTTTTTTTTTGAAAAATATAGGTTCTTGAACTTAAATTTCAATATCTAATTTAGTTTCATCGTCTGTTGAGGATGACGACATAATTGATTCATCACTTCATCAACCTGACGTATTGACCATCTCTTCCGACAAACATGCTATCTCAGCTTGTAAATCCAACAACTTCTCCTATGGTAAGTCCTTACAGATCATAGCAGAATCACAAGACAACACAAATAACTCGCTGGACCCGTTGACTCCTCCTAGAGTCCGACTAACAAAAAAATCGTGTATCGGCAATGGTCGTTATTTGATGGCTAGACTAAGAGAACCGGCTATTTTATCGTCCCTCAAGCTCTTCCTCGCCTATCTTCATGACCAACCATCATCTGTCTGTCATGAGGGCTACACGAACACAAGTGTAAAAGTGTTTCTAGCCTCTGAGGGACTGCCTGTTGATCCTGGAGCTTTACGGACCATTTATTATGATTATCATGATCTATATGGTATTGGCTCAGCTGAAGTGGATAACGATCTCTCTACCTACAGAGCATATATATCCGCGGAACGAAGAATACACCTGCAGAAGCAAAGGGAGTACAATCATCGTTATTTTACTGCCGATTCACCTAGGAAAAATTTTTAATTAATACGACGTGTCCTGGGGAACTAGAATCCCCAACTAGTCTTACTGGCTATGCCGACAGTAAATTAAGAATGGTTCTAATTAATATTCGATCAATACGGAATAAGACTGATGAATTGTATTTGTTTTTGGAAGAGTTAGGGTTTCCCCAAATAGTTGCTATTACAGAACACTGGTTACAAGTTGGTGAACCAGTTTTTGTCGAAAAATATACTATCGTCAGCAGATATGATAGAAGTAATACAGACCATGGTGGAACTCTAATTTTATCCTTAGACAAGGACTTTTCTGCTGTATCTAAATACGACTTTCTACAAGCTGAAAATTTCTTCGAATTTTCCATTGTAAACAACAAAAACATTGATTTGTTTATTATTTGTATTTATAGAACACCTAAATCAAATGTTCACCTCTTTCTAGAGAATCTTCTTAATCTAAGTCTTTGATCAATATTTTT
Organism: Psylliodes chrysocephalus; assembly: GCA_927349885.1. Lineage (NCBI taxonomy): Eukaryota > Metazoa > Arthropoda > Insecta > Coleoptera > Chrysomelidae > Psylliodes > Psylliodes chrysocephalus. The sequence continues at coordinate 91,349,009 of OV651814.1, forward strand.
GAATCATTCAGTCTCACTATGCACGTAAATTCTCCAACTAGAATCACAGAAACAACATCTACAATTATAGATTACGTAGTCTCTGATTTTAAAACCGTTGATGAAGAGCACCAAGTAATTAGCTCAGGTCTCTCAGACCACGAAGCAGTATTTGCCAAATTTTTGATACCCCGTACAGCTCCAAAAAAAGTCCGTCAGCTAGGTAGAATTTTCTCTAAGCATAATTTCAAAAATTTCTATAATTTATGTCTAACTACTGATTGGAATGGTCTTTCTGAAGATATTGACTCTAAATTTTTAGACTTCTTAAATAAAATAATTATGTGTTTCAATACAGCTTTCCCCCTTCGCCCCATTAAAACTAAATGTCATAAATCTTGGACAACTAAAGGAATAAGAACATCATCTAAAAATATGAGGTCACTCATGTATATTAAAAAGTACACAGATAATCCCCTAATATTAAACTATATCAACAACTACAGAATATTGTATCGGAAAATCACCAAATCTGCTAAGAAAAACTATTACAAAAATCGCATCGCAAGAGCTAAAAACTCCTCCAAAGAAACCTGGTCTATAATAAATGACTTAAGGAATAAAACCCGTTCTTCAAACAGTGTAAATCCTAGCCCAGATGAACTAAACAATTATTTCGTAAATGTAAGTAAAAATATCAAATCTAACATAGCTCCGAGTCAGGATGCTCTCTCCTTCCTCCTACCTACTAAAAGGATTACTGAAAGTTTCTTCCTAAGACCAGTAGACAAGCATGAACTAGTGCAAACCATAAACAACATCCAAAATAAATTTTCCTGTGGAATTGATGGCCTGTCCACCAAAATATTTCTAAATATACCGGATGTAGTAATCAACATTTTAACTTCACTGATTAATGAATCCTTTGAAATTGGTCTCTTTCCTAACTGTCTAAAAACAGCTATAATAATCCCACTTCATAAAGGTGGCGACAAAACCAAAACCTGTAACTATAGACCTATCGCGTTATTGCCTACCTTATCGAAGATAGTAGAACGGCTAATGAAAAACCGTCTTTTGCCCTTTCTTTTCAAGCATAACATCCTCACAGCTCATCAGTATGGCTTTCTACCTAAAAAATGCACTAGCGACGCAATGTTTTCCGTTCTTAATGAAATATACACATCACTTAATGATAAACTTTTCACCGCTTCAGTAATCATGATATTTTAATTAATAAGTTACAAATTTATGGCATACGGGGTTCTCCTTTACAATGGTTTAAAACTTACCTAGAAAATAGAAATCAACAGGTGCGGGCGAATGGTGAGGATTCTACAAATCTAGCAATAAGCAGTGGAGTACCTCAAGGATCAGTATTAGGTCCAATTTTGTGAGTACCTCAAGGATCAGTATTAGGTCCAATTTTGTTTTTATTATTCATCAACGACATCACAGACTTAAGAATAAGTGGTAGAATTACTTTATTTGCTGATGACACCAGTGTAACCTGGAATAATTCTAACATGCAGACATTACAATCTATCATAAGTGAAGATCTAGTGACTATTAAGTCCTGGTCTGATTCGAATGGACTTTGTTTCAACACCAGTAAAACTGTAGCATTGTCTTACAGAGGTACTTTAAAACCTATAACTTTAAACAATAATCTGATCCAAACGGTGACTTCAATCAAGTTTTTAGGTCTTTATATAGGCGATTAGCAGGGGTCGCGGCGGTTGAGCCTGGGAACTTTTTTACTGCGCATGCGCGGCCATAGCCACGAAGTTGGCTAACCTACATGTGTCATCTGTCAATGTGTCATCTGTCAATGTGTCATCTGTCAATTCTTCTTCTTTTTTTATTAGTTGTCAATTCTTCTTCTTTTCGCTGTCAGTTTTTGTTGGCTGTGGAACGCGGGAGAAAAAGGCCATCGGCTGCGGCGGCGGCGCCCTCTGGCGGTTGGATTAGAATTTGTCATCTGTCAGGTGTCTGTCATCATCTGTCAGCTGTCCGTGTGTGTGTCATACGGTCGATCCGTCAACTGCCCCGATGAGGATTTCGCCAATGAGCGGCGAACATAACCCCCAGTTTAAACGGTCGTTAGACAGCTGCCCGTGGCCCCGGGGCCCGCCACGAGGCGCGCGCCACGCGGAGTCGCGCCGATGAACATAACCCCACTTTTAACGGTCGATCCGTCAATTGCCCCGATGAGGATTTCCGCCGCCGAGGTGAACATAACCCCCGCTTTGAACGATCGGCTGCCCGGGGGCCCGCCACGCGGAGACGAGCCGATGAACATAACCCCCCCATGGGGGAGTCGTCAATTCCTAACCTCTTTTACGTTGAAAAAAAATCTATTCGAGATTGTAAATTATGTTGGTTAACCTGTAAAAATAATAACTTGTCGTCGCTTCTGTCAACTATATATATATATATATATATATATATATATATATATATATATATATATATATATATATATATATATATATCCTCTTACGTCAAAGCTGTCACTTACGCTTCGTGGGGTAGTGTGTATTGCCTACAATAAATGTCCCGCAACCCAGATGTCATCTAAAAGTAATATGTGTTGCCTAACATTAATTTTGCTAAACGCTGTCAGCCAACGTTAGTTTGTAACTTCCTACATTTTACGTTAGCCACACAAGGCCCCATCTAGACCCACACCGAACGTCACTACCACTACCGCATTCTTCTTGCTGTCAAGATAAATAGCAAAAATGATGATGTTTACCCCGAGTCGTAAGGGAGCAATATTTATTTAATGAAGTGCCAAAAGGGCCGAGGTGACGAAGCCACTTTTTCCGCTTAGTGCGCATGTTTTTCTTTAAGTCTCCAGGCGACAGTTGACGGATCGCTGGAGTACCGGATTCCCGTCATTTTCGACCTAAGGCGACCGATGACGGGGTGATGGGTTGACAGATGACCTTAGCTAATGACAGCAATCGTGACGACAGATTCGAATGAGTATCCGTCTTTTCCCTGGCGTCCTGGGAATCCGACGACCTGGGAATCCGACAGTCGGGGAATCCGACGGTCTGGGAATCCGACGGTCTGCGAATCCGACGTCCTGGGAATCCACCGTTCTGGGAATCCGACGTCCTGGCGACCTGCGTTCCCAGAAAGGCTGCGAATACGACAGCGCCACGACGCCGCACGCAACGGTCGCAACGGACGCGACGCACGTACGCAACGCACGCAACGCACGCAACGCACGCAACGCACGCAACGCACGCAACGCACGCAACGCACGCAACGCACGCAACGCACACAACGCACGCAACGCACGCAACGCACACAACGCACGCAACGCACGCAACGCACGCAGCGCACGCAGCGCACGCAGCGCACGCGACGCACGCAAGGTATGTGCACCGAAAAGTTTGACGTTTGACGTTTAACGACTGACGTTTCACGTTTGACGTTTCACGTTTGACGTTTACCGTTTTGACGTTTGACGTTCGACGTTTCACGTTTGACGTTTCACGTTTGACGTTTCACGTTTGACGTTTGACTGTTAGTTTCTGCTAGTATCGAGGGTACAATAACTACTGCTACTACTACAGCTGGGTTGGCCGAGCGCCAAGGTTAACAACCTAGATCTCCGAGAGGAGGCGTATCCTACACCCGACAATATTAGTAAAATAAGTATAGTATTCAGTATTGAGATGTCTAGCGAAGAGAATAGACGTAAAATTGAAGAGTTTGCAGAGAA
>OV651814.1:91353226-91371184 GCA_927349885.1 Psylliodes chrysocephalus
TGTATTAAAAATAAAAACTTACCATGGGTAATATCTCGTGACCCAAACAGGGGAATACACTAATAGTGGAATGGTAACATTAGAACTACCATTGTATAAGTAGTCCTAGTAGGTCAGATTAACGCATTTATTTGTTTGATACCAAAAGGAGATCAACACCAGGAGGAGACTCTATTTGAGTATCTTTAAGCTGGAGATGGTTGGAACAATTCACTGTTGGGTTCTAATTAACAGTGCTGTTCCTAAAGTGGCGCTGGGAAACAGTAACAAAGCCTACACAGAACACGAGGCTAATAACCTTAGTAGTTGATGCCTATGACACCAAATAAAAAAAAATAATAAATACGTTTATTACTCAATAGTCTTATATAAACATAACAAATAAAATATACACGAAACATTGAGTAAATGGCATTTAGCTCAGTGCATTTAAGTATTTTGAACTAAAATGTCGGTTCTTCCGCTGAAGCCCGATTATTCCTAACTAATAACAAACATTGAATTAACAATAAATGAAAAAAAAATCTTATTTAAGAGACATAAAATAGTTATTTTCCTAACAAGTGCGGAAAGTGTTACTTTCCCGCACGCGACTGCAGTTGGCCCGAACGACGCGAAGCGGAGTTCGGGCAAGCGGTCAAGTGCGGGAAAGACACTTTACGCATGAGTTAGGAACATTATTTTTTCTACGACCGTATATACAAAAAAGTAGGAAAATTTATTTTTGGAAAATTATTTTATTTCAACATATACAAATCTTTAAATAAAAACAACTAATTATTGTGGATATTAATGTTAAATACACAATTTGTAGCATTTTGTAAATTATGTAAAATTGCCGGTACAGAGGAATTAGTTGGTGTTAATTGGCTGTTAAGGCGGCGTTAGCAAATGTATTAGCTTAGGAGAATTTTTCAACATATAAGACGGGCTTTCTAGACAATGAATTTATGCGGATTTCCTTTTATATTATTCTAATAGTATTGAACTAGTTCCTGAATATATTTTAAAGTGGAAAAAAATTGAGAGAATGAAGAAAATAACGAATTTGTGAAAATTTTACATGTAAAAAAGTCATCATAAATCGCTATAAAAACTATTTCAGGAACTAGAATATATTCGCATTAGAGGTTCCGCATAAGAAATATTTCATTTTTTGCTCTCATTTTCCAGTCTTATATGCACAAATTTTTTTTAATTTTAACCCAAAAAACGCAACCAACATTACATAAAACAGGTGTAATCCCTGTAATTTTAGGTTCAGGCAATCTTATATAGATGACGCCACCTGAAAATATCAAATTTATATCGAGCAACGTTGTCATATTGTTATGAAGTATCGGAAGCAAGGAAGTTCGTTATTTTATTACAAAAATTAGGTAAATTGTGTTGTCTGGTTTTGGAGAAACATTTAAAACGTGTAGAGATTTTGTAAAATGTTTCATTTTTTTATTACAAAATATAAGAACGTAATTTGTCAGATATTAAATATAATGTTGAGTTTTGTTTTTTCTGGCTGGATTTACGTGAAAATTGGAACACGATGCATGTGAAAACATCGATCCTGGCCTTTCAAATGCATTTGTGGGTTCACAAATTAGTTGAGAAGAGTTAAAAGTAAGAGCAAACTTTTAAGCCAATTTATATTCTTAAAATCAACTGAAAAAGTACTTAAAATATTTATTGAAAATACAATAAATTTATCACACTGATTATTGCAGCATAGTTTAAATTTTTTTATTATTATTATTATCTCTTCTGTATTTTTGTTTACATTGTATGTTTTTTTACTTTCCTATCTGTATACAGATAAGGAAAGTATAGTAATCATAATTTTTTTCGACATCGATTTTTTGACGGATTTTTACATTTTGGGATCCCCTGAATCCGTTTTGTCTATTTTCGCGATGCTGTCTGTGTGTGTGTCTGTATACTCGATAACTCATGAACGGATAAACAGAAAAATACCAAATTTTAAAATTAAGTCTTATTCCGGCCTGCGGTGAACTGATTAGATTTTGAGCACAGTTGGCACTTGGGGGTACTTTATAGGGTGTCATTTTTATATTTTATGGAATATATTTGTTATTTACGGTTGTAGAAGAAAATTCTTTGAATAAAAGTTAATTCAAATAATATTTTCTACAATTTTTGTTATATACAAAATTTTGCTAAAATGGTTCGTATTCCAGAAATTTAACAAAATGTAAAAAATTCAAATTTTTATGAAAATTATTTATATAAAAGTTGTTTGTGATACAATTTTCTATAATTCTTGTCTTATACATAATTTCTCGAAAGTGGACCGAATTCGAGATATTTGATAATTAGTGTAAATTTAGAATTTTGAAGAAAACTCGAAAGCGGATAAAGAAAAAACATTATTTGTTAAATTGAAGCGTTATTCCGACCTGTGGTGAATTTATTAGATTTTGGACAAAGTCGGAACATCTGGGGACGGGGTTACTTTATGGGAGGTCGTTTTATATTTCATTGAATATATCTGTTATTTATGTTTGGCGAAGAAAATTCTTTAAATAAAAGTTACTTTTAATATTATTCTCTATAATTCTCACTTTTTACAATTTTTTCCATAAATGGACCGTATTCGAGAAATTTGATAAAAGGTGCAAATTCTGATTTTTAAGAAAATTGGTAAACTAAAAGTTGTTTGCAATATCGATCTCTATCATTTTTGTTTTTTACATTATTTCTCTAAAATGGACCGTAATAGAAAAACTGGAGGAAAAGTGTAAAATAAATTTTTTCAGTGTTTTCATTTGCAGTGAATATATATCGAAAAATGTTTCGAGTTAGATGTATGTAAATGTATATATTTAGTTTATCCTTTAAACATTTACAGAGTTGCTGCAATAGGTTGTACAAAATAATCGGGAAAAGCCTGTAATAACTAGATAGGAAAGTGTAGAATGGAAAGTTTTTATTAAACAAAGATAACTAACTGTTGTTTTTTCCACTTTTCAATTTTTGCATTTTTGCATTTTTTGATTTATCGATTTTTTGATTTTTTGATCTAGAAAATATCGTTATGAAAAGTATCGCCTATCTTTAGTTACCTACCAGAATGAGCCAGAATTACAAAAGCGTGAATTATCATAATTCACTCCGTGATATATGGGTACTATATGCTTTTAGTTAGGAGGTAGAATATTGATTTATTATTAAGTAGTCGTGGACAAAATTATTTAAATACGGTCCCTATAGGTTCGATATTTTAATGTTACGTAGTGTTTGTCTCGTCCGGCGGTACAATAAAATGTTACGAGCACTTTAGATTTGGGAGGGAGGGGACGATTGTCGGGTCGCCGGAAAGTAGTTTACACAACTTGGCAAACAGGCAGGTATAATTCAACATTTGAATTATTTCGCAGAAGTGCATCTAATCGCCATCTATTGACAACTTAGTTAATTTGTAGTTCTTGTTATGAATTTCCTGGCGTGCAAATTCCGTCTTAATAGTCGTAACGCTCGTAGATTGAAAAGATGACGTGGACGGGAGTGACATCGGTTGCAGGTCGCATGAAGGTGAAAATGACGGTGGCAGCAAAGGTTGCAAGTCATTTCTAGTTGAAAGAATTTTATTCGAAATGTTTTTCTTCTGTGTTTCGGAGTCCTCCAAATAGCCTTCATCGATAGTAGTGGACTTCCGGCCACCGAGACGTTTTATATTGGTTATCGCTTCACCTGAGTCTGCTAGGAATGTTGCTTAAGAACGTCTAAAGGTCTATGCCCACTACACCGGATCATACTATGACCGTGACCGTACCGACATAGGCAGAAAAATATTCTTTGTACAGACTTAAATGAGACAATGCCCACTAGACCGGCCCGGCATCGACCACACCATCCTCATTTGAATCTATACAAAAAAAAAATCAGGTCCGGGCACGGTCATAGTATGGTACGGTATAGTGGGCATAGACCTTTAAACTGTGTCCTGTATATCGTTCAGGATTAGGTAGACGCAAATATGCAACAATCTCTGTTGGCATCTTACCAAAGGTGTTTACGCCAACGCACTGAATTGAGCATTTCCCCTTCTTATAATTAATAAAAAAGCGGCGATGCGGAGTGGTAGGTAGTCGTAAACCTGCGTACTTTCTGTACAGCTTCAGAAAGTTTCCATTATTTATTTCTTCACATAAAACAAATGATCTTGAAGAATGATTTTTGGAATCGGAAATTTTCACAACTATCAGATTGCCTTTATCTTGTATATCATCGAGAGTGATATTTACAAGCTCCGCTCTGCGGAGAGCACCAGCTAAAGCAAAAATGGTACTCACTATAATCATAAAGTATACCTCATCAGGGGCTAACATAAACCTGGATATATCTTCTTTGGTAAAAACCTGCGCCTTCTGTGCTCGAAAACCAACATTTTTTTGTTTTAGAAATGACGTTAACTTATGGAACTGGCTTATATCCAAATTTTGTTTTATTTTTACTAAACTTTTCACCATCGAATAGCGAGACCATAAAGTATTAGATTTCAAAAACTTACATAGGTGCGAAAAATACGCCAGAAACATCTCTTCTTTGTAGGTTTTTACCCCTTCCTGTTTACACCATGTGACAAAATGGTCGTATTGTTTTTCATGTCTTCCTCGTGATTTGGCAGGTAACACCTCCAAATGTGCTTCATTTGCAGCTTTTAAAATGGCTTCGGGCAGCTCTTCATCCGATGAATCCATTATTTCTTTAATTTATTTTAAATCAGTTGACGCTTCAACAAACAACTTTGACGTTTTGGTAACAATAACACGCCTTGGTTACCATATAGCAACCATATCAAGCCATACATGTCACAGCCTAGTCTGACTTTTAAAAATATACAGAAGGTATATAAAAATATCTCTATTATTCAAGTTTTCCAAAAAATTAAAATTATAACAAAAAGCAAGAAAAAAAGTAAATTTTATTGAACGGAATAGTTGGAAAATACTAAATTACCTATTGTAACAATAGTTATAACATCCGAGGTAAAAAAACTATACAATAGGTAAGGCCAAATATTCATAATTTTACTTTCCCGCACTAGTGCGGGAAAGTGATTTTTTCCCGCACTAGTGCGGGAAAGTGACACTTTCAAAACTAAAATGCGTGCGGGAAAGTGGGTCGTAGAAAAAAAATATAATAATACTAAACACGCTAAAATTAAGGTAAAAACAGATAATATAAGAACAAAATAACAATAAATGTATCTGTGATAACCACTGATCTGTATTATTTTACTGGATATGATATAGCCCCCTAAAAAGTTCCGAAAAATTGGCCGATTTGGGCAAATAATATGGCCACATAGTTTGATTACTATACTAGGCAAGAGAGAGGTCCGACACGCCCAACATAGGGCGCGGCCATTTTGAACCCTGTGACACAGTTTACAGCTAAAGAATCAGATCGCTTACTCTGCGTCGGCACTTTTGATCTCAATGTTTCAGTTTATACACTGTGCAACTCGGATAATACAATATATGACAACCGCCTGTAATAAAACAGCAGTCTTCTGCGTATCCTGAATTTGTATCCCTGGAGTGGATGTTATTTTGGAACTTTCAACTGGTCTGAGTGAGCTAACTGATTCTTTAGCAATAAACTGTGACTTCAAAAATAATATTCACTGACAGCAGCAAGCAAAATATCTGGTGCGTTTTAATCATCCGCTTCTGCTTCCGGAATTGTCGGTTTAGTTCACGGTGGACTATAAGGTGCATCAACTCCTATTTAAAAACAAATGAAAACGGCCATAAAACCGATCGTACTTCCTAGCCAAAATCCGCTAGGTTCGCTAGTATCTATCCGGCGAGAAAGTAAATAAAAGATAAAAGTAGGAGCTGCAATTTAAAAAGTGTTGACAGATAAATATTTTTTAAAATCTTAAAATATATAAATCATGGTGGATCGTTGTGCTGTTTTTAATTGTGATTATGGGAGAGAGTCTTCAAAATATTAATAGCAGTTTTATAATGCCAAAAAACAGTTATACAGAATATGGTGCAAATTATTGGTGGTATGAAAATAAACATTAAACCCAAAAGTTCCATTTGTGAAAAACATTTTAATGCAAATTATGTTATCCGTGAAAATTTGCTAAGAAATCTACTAGGAAACGTTATTTTTCAAGTAAGTATGTTTAATGTCTACGTTTTAAATGATTGTAGGTTATGTAAATAGGTTATTCAACTTTGTCTTTTCTGTAATAAAAATAATTATTAGTATAAAGTTTTACTATATAAATATTTCGTATTATTTATCCTGTCTCCTTGGTACTAATAATGTTATGACTTGGACCCTATTATAATGTGTTCATGATATAAATTTCATATACACAAGGTACCTATTTCTTTTGATATTTTTCTGACTCTGCGAATAAATAAAATCTTTGACTTATTCCTTTTAGCCTGATTATAATGCTAGAAAGTTGTAACTGGTTATAAGAATCAAATAGATACTATGATAAATTTATTTTACTTGTAGCCTTTTTATTTTTAAGTGTTCAAATATACATTTGTTTAATAATCATCCCCAAATGTGTTTTGTTCCAGTTCTTTAAATGTATTTACTAGGTTTTTATAGAAGTACTGATTTTAAATTAATACAAATTTGAGCTGTAAGAAATATTTAAGATTTTTCAATTTTGTATTTTTCGTATTTTTATAGGAGTTAATAATCCCTTTAAGTAAATAAATGTAGTTCGGGGTCGTAGATGTTGGTAATTTGTGTATTGAATAATTTGTACATACACTGGTTAATAATTTAAACAATGTTTTTTCTGATGTACCTAATAATTATTTAAGGTTATCTTGTAGTTGAGGAGTCTAGAAATCCGCATATTCACACCACTCTGAAGTCTAGAATTTGACACAAATTTGAAGTTAAAAATAACGATCGTATTACTTGAAAATCTACAGATTTTTTTTAATTTTTAATCGATGTAAAAATTGGTAAATACATGATAAAAAGTAAAAGTTATTTCAAATAATTAAATATAACTTTGCAACTATGTGTTACGATTCCAACTATCAGAACTAGCCAGAACAAGAATGGTGCATTTCCAGACCCTTCAATTATAAGATTACCATTATTTAATGTGCAGCGCAAATATAAAAAAAAACTACCTAAAAAATGCTGTTCCTGCTTTTATTACTTATGATGGGACTACTTCTCAAAGGAGACAAGAATGTGGAAAGTATTGCTGATATAGTTATCGAAGTTATCCACTGGGGGTGAAGTGTTAATCTTTTAGGAATATAGGAAATATTTTTTTATATCTAACAACTTAATATTTATTTATTGATAAGTTATAGATACTATGTATTTGAAATTCGAAGTAATCATTATGACAGCAGTGTTCTTCTTATTGTATTCGAATTCTAACACAAATAAAACATCTCATTAAATTTTTGTTAAAATTATTAATTTTACATTAGAAAGAAAATTAACAATACACACAAAATTATTTAAAATTAGAAATAAATACAATTTACACATTTCCCATTATTACACTTTTACTTACTTAATTTATTCATTTCTTATATTAACAATTTAAATTAATAATATAGTTCATGATTTAATTGCAACTCATTTTATAATTATACTAATTATTTATTTGTGGAAAATTAAATATTAAATAAAAGCATAGGAATTGTTCTATTAGATAATAGCAGTAATGAAAAAATAAGTAGGAAAATTTCAAATGTATAGTTTCCAGATTTTTTCATATTAATGTACTCAATAAGTAGGTTTATTATGTTCGCTTGTACACATCACAGTTAGCAGCAGACAGTAACAAACCTGACAACACTTCCGATTTCAGAAAAACATTACAACAATTTGTTTTACATTATATATTTCAATAATGTAATATAATAATCATTTATATTTAATTAATGACAAGGTTTGCTTTTTAAATAAAACTATATGAGCCCTGTCCCGTTTCAATTAGCACACTTCTCAAATTTATAGTGACTGTCACTACAAGAACAAATCATACATAAATCTGATAAATTACTTTTATTTTTTTAACCCTTTCATTTCCACTTTCATTAAAAAAAATACCATTGTAGTAGATTGTATGTTTTCTTTGTTTATTTTAAGTAAATTAAAATTTTTTCATAGTATTTTTTATTACTCCAAGATATAACGTCCCTGTTCAGGGACATTACAAAAACAAAAATTTACTATGAAAATAATTTTTTTATAATATTAATCCTTAAAAGTAATGCAAATAAAGTAAATAAACCAAAAAGAAAAAATTTCTAGCAAAATTAACAGATAGGGACAAATACACTGAAAGGGTTAAATATTTACAAATTTTCATGAGTGTTTCATCACCTTTAACTTTGATAACGGCAATAATTCATTAAAACATTGTATTTACAAGTTCTTGAAAATCTTACGTGCAGGGAACCTACTCCATATTTCTAGATTACCAATTTGCTTTAATTCTGGCAGTGATCTTGTGGGTGCTGCACGCCTCTGCTTAAAAATTATCACCCCATATACAAAAAAGCATCTTTATTAAATGAACAAGAAACTAAAAAAAAATAAGCATTATTAAAAACTACAAAAAGTGCATAATTTGAAAATCCATATTCAAGCTTGAGATTTGTAAAATTAAAAAAATTCCAAATACACATTTAACTTGTTCAATTATGTATTGAATAAAAGGTCTGTTCCAACAATGATCAGAAACAAACCACTGGGTAGTACACAATTTTGCAGTATCGATAAACTACTGTGCAGAATCCTGATGTCAGTAACTCATTTCTGAGCATTGTTGGAACAAACCTAAAGTAAATCGAAACCACTTAAAAACAAGCACAACATTTATACTCAAGCATAATTTTTAATTCCTATCAAAATTTTTAATTACTGAATATTTTGTTCTAGTTATATTAAAATTTAAAAGTTCTTACTCTTCATTATAATTATATTTTTTATTTTCCCTATATACCTACATACTTTCTCTAACATTTTACAAATTTGATGCCTAATTAAAGATTTCATCTAGCATTGCAGCATTTTTTAGAATATTTGAGAGAGCATAGTAGTAACTGCCAGTTAAAACTTTATTTCTAGTATTTAGTTTAGGTAACAGAGACAACGCTTGGAACAGAAAATACATACTTTTGTTAATTCAGAATTTTTAAATGTTGTTTTATATTATAAATCTTTCCAGGTATCCTATATCATTTTTTTTATAATTTTCAACCAAAACTGTTTAAAAACAAAAAGTTTAATAAAAAAACACCCATTATATTTAATAAGGTTTATGCTCTAAAACTCACTGTTCTTTTAATAGCAGATTTGTTAACCTCTGAGTAAAGTTAGGTGTAAGTATAATCTATAGCCTAATCAGCAAGTAGTTACTTTCAACTTTATTCAGAGGTAAAAACCTGGCCTTTGATCTTAATATAATTGTGGAGGATGGAGACTACATTTGCTAGGGATTAGGGAATAACGAAGATCTGACTACTATAATGACACTTGCTAAAAACTGTATAAGTTCTATGTACATGCATATAGAACCATGTGAATAACTTTAGTGCTTCGATAACACAACATTGATAATTAACAGATGAACATATTGGTCACAAAAACAAATTAAATAATATATTCTACCAATCTCATTTTTTCCAAAAAGTACAGTTACAACCTTGTTATTCTTTGAGATGTATTTATTAATGATACTTATTAATAAAAATAATAATAATTGATATAGGTATTTACTGATCTTTGGAAACATATATACTCCAGTCCAGTGAGGCTTCATTATTCTGGTATAATCCTATTTCACAGAAATGTTTGTAATTCCAATCACTATGTATGGATTTGATTATAGTAGGTATAAAACTAAATGTTTATTGAATATCTTTAATCTGGGCAATAAAAATCACAAAATTCACTTTAAAAATAATAAGCTTCAATCTGAGTACCATAGTTAAGGTCCACTTCTTCATTTTATAATCAGTAACCCACTGTATTGCTGTTTTTGCCAAAGCCAAAGGTAATATTTGAACACAAAACAAAATCAGCTGTTTTTTATAAACACCCCCATTTCACTTATTTAGTAGCAAGTCTCTGGCAGCAACTTGTAACTTAATTTGAGCATATTTATTAAATCTTGAAACACTTTTTTTGATCGTATAAACTCACACATCAGTGCAGCTTGTTTAAAAAAAACACTTTTAAGCAACCATCAATAACAATAAACTTATTTGTTGACCATTAATTTTTTCATCTGTACTCCTTCTGATAGTTTTGTCATTTTTCATTTCATATAAACTCGAATTTTCACCATAGAAGAACTATTTTTATGATTGCACTTTTTTGACAGATAAAAAGATTGCCGCAATTTTCCGCCGTAACGACACTAGCGAACCTAGCGGATTTTGGCTAGGAAGTACGATCGGTTTTGGTATGTTTTTTTTCAGGGAGTTGAAACACCTTTATAGTACGCCGTGGTTTAGTTGTTTTAACCTGTCAGATTAAAACAAGAAAACCGACAATTCCGAAGCAGAAGCGGATGAATAAAATGCACCTATTAAAAATATTGCGCCAAGATGTAGGCAACACGTAATAAGGGTTCAAAATGGCGGAGTTTTCTATCTCCTTTTAAAAGGCACTCAGAAAGCTGCGCAGTGCGACCATTCTCCGTATAGTAAAAGAAAATCAAAGTATGTGAATATGGCGGACCGGATGTTATTTAACGTAACCTCTATTTCCATTTGTCATTTAATTGTGTCAACAAGATACGATGAGATGTTTTTATTGTGGAAAACAAAGTAAAAAGAGTATGAAATAAACAATAAACGTTCATTCCTGAAGACACAATATGCTTCACGTTTCCATTTTTATATTTTCTTTCATAAAAAATCAAATCATGGATGAAATTTTCCGAAGGACATCGCCCGCAAAAGGAATAGAAGAAGAATAAGAAGAAAAACTAATCGAATTATAGGTTAGGTATGTCAAATTATCCCAAATTTTAGTTCTGTGAACCCACCATAATTTGCCCAAATCGGCCAGCACTGTTGCACTTCCGGTCTCCTTGGTGGAACGATGTTAAATATAGCCTATATCCTATCCAGTAAAATAATACAGATCAGTGGTGATAACCTAAATAATAAAAGTTGATAAGGACAATACAGCAATAAGAGTTAGCATCATAAAGTAAGTAGGTGATTTTTGTAGTTCATTTTAAAGCTATTTGGAGAAAGTGTGATATTAAAAAGATTATTTTCCATTAGATTATTTGCAGATTTTGCCACGTTGTATGAAAATGCTCGTTTAAATATTTCTTTACGATGAGAAGGTATGGTAAGCATTTGCTTTCGTCTTATATTTACATTGTGGACATTAGTACGATATTTAATCTTTTTATGTAAATATGCTGGAGTTTTGAACTTTATAATTTTAAATATAAAAGAAGCAAAATGCATTTTTCGGCGATTATGCATATTAAGCCATTTCAAATTTTTAAGTTTATACGTTACTCTATGCCTAGATCTAATGCCGTAAATTAATCTAATGCAAGAATTTTGTATTTTTTGAATACGGGCTTTGTCAGCAGCGTCTAGACATGAACCATCCACTGTATCACAATGATCAAACAGCGATAGTATAAGTGAGTCGCATAATTTTTTTTATAACATCCAAAAATTGTCTTTGGGGATAAATTGCTTTTAGTGCACAATATGACAGTTTCAGTTTAGATGTGATATGGTCTTTAAATCTTAACTTATTATCAACAACTAGTCCCAAACTTTTTCCATTGCTATTAAAAGGAATGATTTCAGATTCTATTTTTAGTTGCATCTGGTTTTGTACTGCAATTCTTACAGATTCCTTACAGAATAGTAGTGCAGACGATTTAAGTGGATTTAATTTTAGAAGGTGATTGGACGAGGTTTTTGCTAAATTCTTTAAATCACTATTAATTAAATTAGAAGATTCTACTAAATTTTCATATTTAAAAGAAAAGTATATTTGCGTATCATCAGCATAAAAGTGATAGTTACAATATTTTAGAGAGTATTGAAAGTTACTAGAATAAATAGTGTATAATAGTGGACCAAGAATACTGCCTTGAGGAACTCCTAGTTTTAATTTAATTTTTTGAGATTTGTTTTTGCCTATTTGTACTCTTTGATATCTATCGCTTAAAAAAGATTTTATTAAGCTAGTAGCTGCATTAGAAAATCCCAAATAATGAGTGATTGACAGCAGTATTTTATGATTTAACATATCAAAGGCTTTCGAATAATCTAGTAAAACTAGTACACTTGTTTTATTGTTATCTTCAGCTTGAATCAAATCATCAACTACGTCAGCAAGGGCGGTGGCACAACTATGTCCACTGCGAAACCCAGATTGTTTTATAGGTAATAAATTAAATTTATTTAGATGTTCTCTTATTTGCCTATCTAAAATATTCTCCAATACTTTCGATAAGACAGGCAGAATACTAATAGACCTTAAATGATTTAGATCAGTAGGTGAGCTAATTTTAGGTATCGGAATAACATTAGCGAATTTCCACTCCAAGGGAAAATAAGAGGAGAAAATTGACTGATTTATAAGAAAAGTAACATATCGATATTCATATTATCGGTACCATAAGCTTTAGATTTAATATTTAAAATTATATTTGATACAATTTCTTCTGTAACAAGCGTGAATGCAGAAGGATCATTTATATTATTTTTTATTTGAGAATTGTAGTAACTAATTATGTCATAATTCGGTTGTTTATTTTCGATGCTAGTAAAGTAATTGTAAATAATTTCAACATCATTTAAATGAGTAGGAATATCGTTATTTTTATTTTTTGTAATATTTAATTTTTTTAATTCATTCCAAGTTTGTTTAGTATTTGAATTTGCAAATTTATTTCGGAAATATGCCTTTTTTTAAACTTTTATTGCATTAGTTGTAAAGTTTCTAAGTTGTTTGTAATAAGACCAATTAGCTGGAGTTCTATAAGTTTTGAATTTTCTTAATGCTTTGTCTCTTAGATTTTGCATGAATTTTATGTTTTCAGTAATCCATGGCGCATATGGATTTTTACCTATGCGAATAGTTTTGACAGTAGCATGAATATCAAGTAATTCCAAAATATTTTTATTTAGTATCTCAACTTTTTTATCGATGTCATTAGTGGTAAATATATTATCCCATGACAATAAATTTATATTGTCCTGCAGATGTTCTAAATTTATAGATTTTATATCCCTATAGGATATTTTATTATAATTTGATATTTTCGTTTTTGCAAAATCAAGTTTGCATGATATTAGTGAATGATTCGTAAAATTAGTTTGAGTTACTTTTATGTGGCATTTTTTCAATTCATAATTAATTATAAACAAATCGAGAAGTGAGCTTCGGGTGGGTGAAAAACAAGTAGGATCACCTACAAGTTGATGGCAGTTAAAAATGTCAAAAATTGTACTGAAACGATTACATTCTGGCAATTCAATGTCTAAAAAATAGAAATTAAAGTCGCCTACACATACGATGTGGTCATATTTTGCATACATATCACACAAAAGATCCTCAAAAATTTGAAAAAAAGGCATTTTTATCTGTTTTAGGTGGTCTGTAGAAAGTTCCAATAGCTAACTGATGCCCACAAAAAGTATCTATCCATAAATTCAAAGCATTCGCTTAGTAAGATTTTATAATTTAATTTGTTTTTAATGTACATACCTACACCTCCACCACATTTTGAATCACGGTCTTTTCGAACTAAGGAATAATCACCTAACTTTACAATATCACTGCTGGATGTCTCTCCTCAACCACGTCTCAGTAACTCCAATAACCTCAAAATCTTCATTTTTTATTAAGTATCGAAAATCATTAAAATGTGGAACTAGAGATCGTGTATTAAGATGAGCTACCTTCAATGACATTGATACTATTTCTTTTTGACTACCTTATAATCTATATATAAATAAATTTGTATAATAATTTTATCAAAGGAGAAAGTAGTAAAATTTCAAATGTGCCTAATATTTAACTATAAAAAATAGAAACAAAAATTAAATTTTGGCTTCTTACCAAAAACAAACAATCTCTTATTAACTAAATTATATTTTTTGTTTTATTTCAATTTAAAAAATTGGACATAACACAAACTCAGAACCTTAAATCTTTTAAAAGATATAAACTATATAAAATCTTTAACTTATATCAAAAATAATTAATTTAAGACTTATATCACTAAAATGCAAGCTAAAATGTTTCTTATTTATTTGCTGATTTTTTTTCTACACACACACACACACACACACACACACACACACACACACACACACACACACACACACACACACACACACACACACACACACACACACACACACACACACACACACACACACACACACACACACACACACACACACACACACACACACACACACACACACACACACACACACACACACACACACACACACACACACACACACACACACACACACACACACACACACACACACACACACACACACACACACACACACACACACACACACACACACACACACACACACACACACACACACACACACACACACACACACACACACACACACACACACACACACACACACACACACACACACACACACACACACACACACACACACACACACACACACACACACACACACACACACACACACACACACACACACACACACACACACACACACACACACACACACACACACACACACACACACACACACACACACACACACACACACACACACACACACACACACACACACACACACACACACACACACACACACACACACACACACACACACACACACACACACACACACACACACACACACACACACACACACACACACACACACACACACACACACACACACACACACACACACACACACACACACACACACACACACACACACACACACACACACACACACACACACACACACACACACACACACACACACACACACACACACACACACACACACACACACACACACACACACACACACACACACACACACACACACACACACACACACACACACACACACACACACACACACACACACACACACACACACACACACACACACACACACACACACACACACACACACACACACACACACACACACACACACACACACACACACACACACACACACACACACACACACACACACACACACACACACACACACACACACACACACACACACACACACACACACACACACACACACACACACACACACACACACACACACACACACACACACACACACACACACACACACACACACACACACACACACACACACACACACACACACACACACACACACACACACACACACACACACACACACACACACACACACACACACACACACACACACACACACACACACACACACACACACACACACACACACACACACACACACACACACACACACACACACACACACACACACACACACACACACACACACACACACACACACACACACACACACACACACACACACACACACACACACACACACACACACACACACACACACACACACACACACACACACACACACACACACACACACACACACACACACACACACACACACACACACACACACACACACACACACACACACACACACACACACACACACACACACACACACACACACACACACACACACACACACACACACACACACACACACACACACACACACACACACACACACACACACACACACACACACACACACACACACACACACACACACACACACACACACACACACACACACACACACACACACACACACACACACACACACACACACACACACACACACACACACACACACACACACACACACACACACACACACACACACACACACACACACACACACACACACACACACACACACACACACACACACACACACACACACACACACACACACACACACACACACACACACACACACACACACACACACACACACAGAAGGTTAATAAAATATAGTTGTATGCCGGACGCCACTGTTTTCCCGATCGGGTGTTTTCGGTTATTTTTACTGCTAAAACTTACTGCTAACTTCACACCGGTGGTAATAGCTACCAAGCAATTATTCTCACTATAATAGTTGCAATCGGACAGCATTAAACACTGGTCCATAAATACTGCAAAACGATTGATTAAGGAAATCGTTCGAAAAGATATAAGAATATTCATGATTCAACAAAAGTATAAATACATAAACAACAATTAAAACATTGTCCGATTTTGAGATTATATCTAAATTTCTCAAAAATATATTGGATGGAAGATCGCCATAATTCGTGAAATGCAATACTGGTGCCATCTATCAACAGATAGTCACACTATCGAGTTGCACCTATTACTTGTAGAGGCCGAAACTTGATTTTAAATTAACGCATATTTCTCTCACGCTCATTGTTACGGTTCTAAAATTGGCAAAGTATTGTATATAAAGAAAGCATAAAACAATGAAATATTAGAGGTAATTTAATAATTAAACCGGGCGGCCGACAGAAAAGGGTCGTTCAATCATATTCAAAGGTTCAATCAGTGGGTCAACTATTTGGATGGGCAGATTTGTTCTGTGATTAGACTCTCCTCTAGTGCCATCGTAATTAGAGTCAAATAAAGTCCATGCTAAAATCAGACTTATTGCAAACCTAAAATTTTGACATTAGAATTATAAAATTAGAATCCTTGTCATTATACTTATTCCTAACCTCATTTTAAAAATTTTATATTACAGTTCATCTTTTTTGTTGTTTATAATAGTAATAGTACATAATATGGAAAAGGCATTAGAATTTAGATGTCAAAATAAGAGCGGCACTAATAGTGATTGACTGACCTTAAGTGAACTTGCAATTAGGCATTCCAAAATGAATGCCTACCAGTGGGCTTTGACGGGTTATGATATTGCAAAATTATGGCAACCCTGTAGACCTGGTGATTTGACAAGGTCAATGAAATAGATAGTTACATAGATTGATTATCCATATTTTTCAAAATAAACATAAGCGTATGCCTTGAAGTAAAAATGTAAGCAATTATTTTTTTTTAAATATCTAAAGGCTAAAAATTGGTTTTAAAACACATTTTTGCTAAACCGATTCAAATTAATAAATATTTGCCAGGCAATATGGTCGCTCGTAAACGAGCAGCTTTGAGCAATCTATATAACTATATATGTATCATTGACCCTGTTAATGACAACATGACAACAGGGTTTCCATATCTAAACTGTCATTACCCACTGGTAGCCATTTGGACAGGTCGTTGGAATGCCTAATACCTCTCATTAACGCGTTAATTTTAAAAAATGTGTCAAAATTTTCAAATTGAAATCATGCTTGTAATAATTATCAAACATATAGCCGTCATATTGTGGAAAAGTTAATAAAAGATGATATAGAATTCATTGAAAATAATTTGCTTAAAAAAGGGTGGATTCATAAACTACGTTCAGTTCGCGCTCAGTTCGAGTTGGCAAGACATAACCACAAATTCAACAAAATAAAATTTTATTTTGATGTTATTTTTATTTTAATTATATTTGTAGATAGTGTTGGTTATAAAATAATTATGAATCCGTTATAATTTCTTATCCAAAACATACTTACCGTGTCATTCTGCTCTGTTTATGTTGAACTCGAACTGAGCGTGAACTAAACGCGAACTGAACGAAGTTTATGAATCCACCTTTTATTAAGGCCAAGTTCAATGACAAGTGACGGCGACTTTTTTATCACAAGAAATACAGCTCTGAACGATAATATTTTAAAAAACTGTTTTCATAAATGGGTTCAAAAAACTGTAAAAAATGATGG
>OV651814.1:91371684-91379184 GCA_927349885.1 Psylliodes chrysocephalus
TCGTAAATGGTGGTGAGATATATCGACCAATCAGTAGCCGCGGTGATGGCTTGTAGCTTGCGCAATCCAATATAGTTCGTTAATTTTGAAAACATACTCATATATTTTAATAACGGCTATATAAGAACTTAATTGTGGTAATTGAGGGGATCAATTTTATTTTTGCTGAATAATGGTAGGTAGTGATAGAAATAACTACAATTAAGAGCTGGATAACCATTATTAAGTGAAATGTATAACGCAATATGTGTATCATAAGTGGAATTTCAGATAATCGTAACATTTAATCTAATAATGATTATTAGATGTGTTTAGCAAAACCATCTTTGCCACTGTAATTATGCACTCGATAAGGATTATTTGATTTTTTGTTATTACGATTAGATTTTTTATAATAGCAATTATCAGAAACACAGCAAAAACATATTATAGGAGCATTTTGCTCAGTAAAGAGTGTGCAAGGAAAACCTCCTATGAAGGCACTTGTAGTAACATATCCGCAGGAGTTTTACCAGTGTATTAAACTGGCTGTACTGCGTAATAACAAAAAATTAGCTTTTTGTTCATTAGCTGATTTGGAGGTTTTTTTTATGAAATTCGACCACCAGTTTTTGTAATTTTTGTCAAATTTGTCTACGAAGCGACATGGTTACTGAATGGAAAAACAGTACATGCGCCGTACTTGTACTGTTGTTTCACTCAACCGAAAATTGAACAAGCCCCCTTCGCTCGTATGATGTTGGTCGGTGTATTATTCTTTCGCTATGTGATAGGCCTATGAATTTTAAACAATTTGCCTATCTCAGTAAAAATTACCGTTTTTGGCACTTGTATTGTTCTTTCAGTCACGGATTCAATTGAAAGAGTTAGTAATAAATATAGTAATGGAGATCAGGGACCTTATTATGTATTTATACAAAATTAAGAAGGAAATATAGGCAGATTACACAAAATTGAAACAGCTAGATTAATTTTAAATGCAGTGCCGCAGATAAAAGATAATACATATAATAAATATTTCATTTATAGGAATGAATAAAATAAAAGTAGAATTAAATAATTTTTATAGTGCTAATAAAATTATAGATTCAGAATTATTAAAAAGAAATTACAATGTATATATTCCTAACGTTTTTGTCCAAAAAAAGGGCGTTATTAAGCAGGTCGATAAAGATATAACTGAAGAAGAATTAAAAAATATAATTAAACCAGAATACGGACAAAATATTAAAATAGAATATGTCAAAAGGATGTTTCGAAGAGATGAACACAAGCAATTAATACCTACAGGTACTATTATTGTTACTTTCAGAGGGCAAATGATACCAAAAAAAAGTCATTATAGAGAGGCTTAGATACGAAGTAGAAATGTACATCCCTAAGGTAACTCAATGTTTGAATTGCTTACGCTACGGCCATGTAGCTCTGCAATGTAAGGGTAAGGTCAGGTGTAAATATTGTGGGAATAATCATGATCAAGAAGCTTGCGAATTACGAAAAAATCCAAATTGTATAATGTGTGGGGGCGAACACAACGCTACGGAGCGAACTTAATGTCAGAAATAGAATAGTCAAAAATCTATTAATGAAAAAAAAAATGGTTATTGAAAATATATCATAAAAATGAGGCGAAAGAAAAACATAAAAACAGTTACGCAACGGCAATAAAAAACAAGTCGGCGGGATCTCGATACACGGTAACAAAAAAATCAAAACCAAACGAATATGTTTCTACAAAAAGCGTAATATCACAAGAACATAGGGATATTTTGTAAATTCCAAGCGTAGCCTCTCAGACTGTGTACGAGTCTTTTAGAAACGTACCTTCTTATCACTATATGTTGAAAAATGAAAATCATAAAATTAGTTTTGTTAATGAAATATTAAATATAATTAACAGTGTTTTATAAAATAATTCTTAAAATAAAAATAAGAATTTAATTTGTGATAATCTTAGAAATTAACTATTAAAATACGTAACTGAAATTTAAAATGTCTAATTTGGTTCAGTGGAACGGAAGATCTGTAATTTCAAATACTTAAGGGAGTTCTAGAAAACTTTATTTTTGATAAAAATGTTCAGATAGCTTTGTAGTAAGAAAAAAGTTGGGCATCTCCTCAGACTCCCAGACTATATCCTAATTAAGTTTATAACAATGTACCTACCTATATATAGTTTAAGTTTAAAAAAATTGGCTCTCAAAAGGAATTTCAGTCGTTGTATTGTTGCTATTTGGCTCTCACTAATGAGTTTGCCGACCACTGCTCTAGGGGACCCAGAACGATGATCGAGAACTGTCTCTCTATGACTTATACGCCGCAAAGGGATCATTCCGATAGATTTTCGAAGCGGTGGGTTTGTCTCTATATGGCCAGTGCTAGATTTCATACCGCGGCAAGGAGTAAACAAGAAACAGAGATGGCTTCGGGTCACATTAATATAGAAATGTGATAGAAACCCACCGTTCAATGCCCGGAGTGCCTCATCAGCAAAGTCAGCGCTTTTCACCTTGACGACGATGAACCCGAGGTTATAAATACGTTGTCAACGTGGGAATCACCGTTCTTTTTATTTTAATCGTATAACGATAAACATTGTTGTTTTACATAATTATTTGAAATTATTAAGATCCATTTTTGTACATTCTTAATAAATAAAGTTTCGTTTTTTTTTTTGGAAACTTAAAATGTTGGTAACTTAACTGGCGCTGCGAACAGGATTCTTCGTACAGAAAACTCACTTTTCCTGGTCAACTCAGTTGTTTAACGAAAAATCCACCGAAGTAGCATGCAGAGGACATCTTCAGTGATCATCCTTTTGTGAGTACAATTTTTCTTTATCCTTTCTATAAGCACTTTAGATAATATTTCCGAAGAAAACTTACACGTAATATTAGCCGGTCTTAAATTAGAGACTACCGACATTTCTGATCAAGCGAATAGTTCTCAACTTTCTCAGAATCCTTCTGAAAATCTTCGAAACGTTCCTCGCCCAGAAATGCCTATGACTAATAGTGATATTTCTAGCCTTTGTGCTACTTTACCTGAATTTTCTAGAGGACATAACCTCTCCACATTTATTAAATCAGTCGATAATTTAATTGTATTCCTCCTAACTCAACCACAAGAATTTATTTTAAATGCTAATATTGCTTCTCGTATCAAGGGTGAACCTAGAGACTATTTAAATTTTTCTAATAAAACAGTTTGGACTGAAATTCGACCTGTCCTTTTGGCAAAATACGGCGATAGACGTTCTGAAGACATTTTAGTGACACAGCTATCTACAACGGTATAAAAAACAAACGAGACATATGACGATTATCACCAAAGAGTGTGCGACAATTTAAATGATTTATTACAACACATATCACTAAATGACAACCCTGAAACATTAAATTTCAAAACACCTTACTTTAAAGGCATTGCTCTTAAAACTTTTTGTACAGGTATAAATGAACCATATTGTAAATATTTGTCGCATTTTAGAATTAAAAGTCTTAAAGAGGGCCTTCAAAAATTCATTACTTACGATAATCATAAGAGTCAACAACAATATATGAATTTCCTGGAAGATCAGCAAAATCCAAAACATAGAATTAATCCCATTAAACAAACCTAGTACAAGCCTACATACAATAAACCTAACTTTTCACACTCGCAGGGTAATTTTCAACCAAATTTCACAAACTTTTCACAAAATAAACCTCCACAGGCTTTTACTTATATTAATAATCAAAATTTTAATAATTCGTCACAATTAGGCAACAATTCTAATTTCAGAAACAACACTCAAAATTTTAATAATTCATCTTCATTTCCCAATAATTCGTCTTTCCGAAACAACCCCCAAAATTTTAATAGATCATTTAGAAATTCCCAATATCATCAAAGTTCTCCTACTCCTATGAGTAGCATACAAACAATTACTACAAAAATCAACCTATGAGTTTATCCACTAGAAGGACGCATAATTTTAATATAGATACTTCCAGAGATGAAAATTCCTAATCTCTGCCCGGAAATTTTGAATTTAATGATACAGAAAATTACGATGGCGGGACAGAAAATTTTCAGGTCGGTTTTTAAGAAGGACAACCGCCGCCTCAATAAACCTGAATAATATTCATAATTATCCCCAGTTACCCTATTTTATTAAGCATAAAACAAGATTAAAAGTTCTTATTGATTCAGGAGGGTCAGACACTATCATTTCACCAAAAACCGCGACATATTTTGATCCAACTCACAAATATAAAAAACCATTTACATTAACGTCAATGAAAATCACTCAAACATTTTTGTCAAATATTAAAACTTAAGTGTAAGGGGTTAAAGAAAAGGTCCTTTATTTCTCACAAGTCAATTTAATTGGCGACCGGTTTCAAAGCTGTCACTTCATCATCAGGCACACCTAAATGGAATGTCAAGGAGTCAGTTGTAATAAAAAACAATTATAAAAGCATGAACGGACTTTAACATATACAAAATAACAGAAAAAACACAAAAGAAGTTAAACAATAACCTTGACTCACCTTGACTATTTCCATAAAGGAAGCGCTACATAAAGTTTAACAAAACGAGTTAAAAAAGTCATATGTAATACAATAGTATTTTTTTAAAAATATTGTAGGTTAGGTTAAACCGCGAGATGTCTGTTTGAATAAATTAATTAAAACACATGTAAAACTATTATTAACTAAACAACACAAAATAGTTTTTACAAGCACAAACAGTTTAAAAAATTTTTAAGGATATAACGTCAATTAATAAAAGTAAAAAGTAAAAAGTAAAAATTATCAGACTCTCAAGACATCTATCTAGATTTTTAACGAATCAATGTAGTAAACTGTAAATTTTAAATTTAGCGGATAAATAGTGTACTAACAAAGGTGTTATTTACTGAAAGAAAGTATAGGTGGCGGTGACAAAATTTATTGAAAGTAAAAATATTAAACTGGGAAATGAGAAAGCAAAAAATACTAACAAGAAAATTAGAACACTGAACAAGAAAATATGAAAATTCATATGTAAAAAGGGAAATTTGAAGCAGATAATCAAAAGAAAAATTACTGTTACAGGAAACGGAAACTAAGTTGACAAGTACGAATGTCAAAAAAGAAAAGTCAAATTTTGGCGTATGACAACCACGTGGGAGAATTTGAATAAACTAATAAAACATTTAAGATGCAAGTGGGCAAAAAATTAATGGAAACAGAGAAAAGAATCTAAATTGGGAGAGTTAATTAATTTGTGGTAAGTAACTGATTGAAGATCAAATGAGTGGGTGTATAAGTCTGAAATTAATTTAAATAAGCGCAGAGAACGTTGGGGTACTAATAAATTGAATTTGTGCATTCAGAGAGCAGGAGGGGCCAGATTTAATATTTTTTAAAATTTCCAGGTTCTCAAAGTTATTCAGAAGGAATTTATTAGAAGTCATATGCAAAATGTCGAAGCCAATGCTAGAATCAAAATCGTGACCAGTGTCTAACAAATGAGCAGCAAAGTGAGAAAAACCAGTAGTGTTAGTGTTAAGACAGCGTGTGTGCTCTTTCAGGCGTATTTTAAAATTACGAAAGGTCCTTCCCACATATGAGCATCCGTTTTTGAGTTTTCTTCAAATTTCAAAATTTACAATTTTCTTAAATTTCTCGAATACGGTCCATTTTAGAGTAATTATGTAAAGGATAAAAATTATAGTGAATTATATCACAAACAACTTTTATTTAAACAATTTTTAAAAAAAATATTTTTTTTACATTTTGTCAAATTTCTCGAATACGGACCATTTTAGAAAAATTTTGCATTTTACAAAAATTATAGATAATAATATAACAAGTAACTTTTATTTAAAGAATTTTCTTTGCCAAACGTAAATAACAGATATATTCCATAAAATATAAAAATGACCAGTCATACAGTACCCCCTAGATGTTCCGACTCTGCTCAAAATCTCATCAGTTCATTGTACGCTGGAACAAAGCTCACACACACACACACACACACACACACACACACACACACACACACACACACACACACACACACACACACACACACACACACACACACACACACACACACACACACACACACACACACACACACACACACACACACACACACACACACACACACACACACACACACACACACACACACACACACACACACACACACACACACACACACACACACACACACACACACACACACACACACACACACACACACACACACACACACACACACACACACACACACACACACACACACACACACACACACACACACACACACACACACACACACACACACACACACACACACACACACACACACACACACACACACACACACACACACACACACACACACACACACACACACACACACACACACACACACACACACACACACACACACACACACACACACACACACACACACACACACACACACACACACACACACACACACACACACACACACACACACACACACACACACACACACACACACACACACACACACACACACACACACACACACACACACACACACACACACACACACACACACACACACACACACACACACACACACACACACACACACACACACACACACACACACACACACACACACACACACACACACACACACACACACACACACACACACACACACACACACACACACACACACACACACACACACACACACACACACACACACACACACACACACACACACACACACACACACACACACACACACACACACACACACACACACACACACACACACACACACACACACACACACACACACACACACACACACACACACACACACACACACACACACACACACACACACACACACACACACACACACACACACACACACACACACACACACACACACACACACACACACACACACACACACACACACACACACACACACACACACACACACACACACACACACACACACACACACACACACACACACACACACACACACACACACACACACACACACACACACACACACACACACACACACACACACACACACACACACACACACACACACACACACACACACACACACACACACACACACACACACACACACACACACACACACACACACACACACACACACACACACACACACACACACACACACACACACACACACACACACACACACACACACACACACACACACACACACACACACACACACACACACACACACACACACACACACACACACACACACACACACACACACACACACACACACACACACAGAGAGAGAGAGAGAGCACAGCTGGGACGAATCCTCGAAAAATGGATTCGAATCACGAATCCGAATCACGAGATGTGATTCGAATCACGGATCCAATGTTCGAATCCTTTTTCAAAAAAAAAAAAGGATTCGAATTAAGTGATTCGAATCCTTTTTTTTCGGATCACGGAT
>OV651814.1:91384184-91387514 GCA_927349885.1 Psylliodes chrysocephalus
TGACAAACTGTGCAAAATTCTAATTTTTATGAAAATTGTTGAATTAAAAGTTGTTTGCGATATCGATTTCTATAATTTTTGTTTATACATGATTTTTTTTAAAATGAACCGTAATGGAAAAATTGGAAACGTGCTAAATTTAAATTTTTCAGTTTTTTCGTTTTCAATGAATATCTATAGAAAAATGTTTCGAGGTAGATGTATGTGAAAAATGTATATATTTAGTTTATCCTCTAAACATTTATAGAGGTGCTGCAATAGGTTGTACAAAATAACCGGAAAAAGCCTATAATAACTAGATAGGAAAGTCATGTGTTGGACACATCAGATTTTTATAAATAAGTTTCAAATAAACTTAAATAAGGACTTTTAGTTAATACAAAAATTAATGTTTACTTGAATTTTATAATTATTTTATTTTTAACCAACTTCAAAAAAGGAGGAGGTTCTCAATTCGTCGTAATTTTTTTTATATATGTTCAGGGATAATTCTTTAACACGGTGTCCGATTTTAATGATGATTCTTTTTTTATTAGAAAGAGGGTACTTCAGGGGTAGTTCCATATTGATTGGTCCAAATCTAATAATTGGGACCATTAGGCGTGGGCCCTATGATACAGGCAAAAACCCCTCTCGGCTCCCGGTCTATTAGATAAAAATAAAAAAACCGATAAATAGCATCTCTTACCTTAAATCTCATTTCTCCAATGGGTGGTTTCGCATATGGTATTGCCAAAAACGAGTAAAAGTTTTCTCCATCAAGATTTATTCTTTGATTTCCTTTAATTTTACCTTCACTTATAGTAACTATTGGTTGTTCCATTGTTGAAAACTCTAGACAAACTTTTTAATAAAAATTACTAGTAAGAAATATAAAATGTTTTAACATTGTGTTTAATTAACAAAAAAACCTTGCTCAAACTGATAAATATGTTTATTCAAAAATATTATACGATACTAGCCGAGAATCATATCATTTGGCCCATTTAATATTACACTTTTGTTTTGATTTTAAACAATATTGGTAAACACAGAAGAAAATTATATTAAATTTAATGTTATATTTAGATTATCTTTGCTACATACAGGGTGGGCCTTTGAAAATCTACAACGGCTATATTTATTAATGAAGGATAACAAAAAAATTAAAAATACAGTTTCTTTATAAACTAGGAGGACATATTTTGCAAACTACCTCCACCACCCCCTTAAGCCCAACCCATACGGAGTAGTATTGGCAAAGGAAATTTTAGAAGTAGGGGATAAAAAAACAATAATTTATTTAGATATTATGACAATAAAAAAAGTAACTGTAAATACAAGTGAATAAAAATAAATAAATCTTTAAAAAAATAAAGAAATAAACCGAATTTTCGAATAGACGAAGTGTGAATTCTTGCATTTCAGAATAAAATACTTGTAAATCTTAAAAATTAATATGAAAAGTTAAGTATAATTAATAAAATTTTAAAAAAGTTTCAAGCATTTACTTACTTATTATTTGCAAATGGTAGGTAATACCGGTAATTTTTCAGACGCAAATAGAAATTTTAAATAAAAATTCTATTTTTTTTTTAACTGTATTTCAAAATAAAGATGAGATGTATTTACTTGCATTTTATGTAAATATGTATGTAACCGTAATGGGGTAAAAAATAAGTTAATTATTCGAGATATTTAAAAAAAAAATTATTAAATATTTGTAAATAATGGCATTGTAGGTAAATATATAAATTTTAAAAATATATTTTACAAAAAAGTATAAAACAATATATTTAAATATAACTTAACTTAAATCATAAAAAAAATATAATTTTTGTAAATAGCTTAAAGTTTTTAAACATTTATTAATATTTCCGTCTTCATTAAGTTTTAATAAACAGTTTTTAATTTTATTATCTATACCAATGTATACTTTTCTTCTTTTGTTCAATAATGGTAGCCCAAACTCCTTTCGAAGTATTTCGCTGTCTTGGAATTCAGCTTCAAATCGAAGAAACTTATAATCAATTCATACACATTGGGGTTGTTTCTTATTCGGAGCTGTAATTTGTTATTCCATCCATCTACGGCATTGTTTGTACAGTGTCTTAAATTATAGCAATTTCATACAGCTCTTGGCAACGAGTTATTTTCAAGCCATTGGTTTATGAAATAGTTGTTAAACTCTTCTATTTTTTGTTAACTGGACAATCCTTCATTATTTTCAGCCATCCCTTTATCAATAAGATTTATAGGTAAATGAGCAGGCAAAGAACACATTTTTATGTGGTTTTGGATTTCCATATCATTCTTGTATAAAGAACCTAATCCGACGCTTCTGATTCTTCTCCATAAACACTAATTAAAGTGAAAGTGGCATCCTTTAATGACAGAATTCTTAAAATTTTGTTTTAAAGCTTCATTAAGTTTAGTTTCGAAATGTAACATAAAACAGATTGGTTTCCATTCCGGTAGATACTGTTTCTCTCCTTGAAAAACTATGTTATAAGCGTTGTACTTTTTGTTAGGCAATAATGTGAAAATAACAGGACCTATTGACGTTTCACTATCAGTCGGAAATCGATTGCAAACTAATTTTTGTGACATTTTCTTGCCGGCAAATAATCTACCTAGGTACCCTTATTATTTAAAATCTTCAAAACTTGTTTATCAAAGAATTTTCATAGATATTGGTAGGTATAGTTAATATTTATGTATTTAATAAAAGTTAATAGTTTAAGCTGGAATAACATTTCCGGTTTAAATTCGGGATTTATTTTATTCGGTTCTATTTGTATCAGTTTTTTCCACGAAATAGATTAAATTTTTTATACAATAGGAATTTAGGATAAATATGATTATAGTGGGTAAGTGACTTTTACGGGGATGGAGCTACTAGTAATTACCATTCATAGCTCCACCCCTATTCGCGATGTTGCCATACTTAGCAGGAGCTCTCTTTCTATGTTGTTCTTTCTCGCGCAAAAACTGGGCAAGTGACCCGTAACCTTATTAATTAGGTACTGGATTTTTATTTAAATTAACTAACTTTTTAAAAATTGTGAATTTATTATCGAGGAATCGCAAATAGATATCCGAAATTATTAAAAACAAGAATGTAAAAAAATATTGGCTCTACTTGATGTGAGAGTCGCCTGAAAAATGTTGTGTGCACCTTGACCGTATGATAATTTTTATCCTAACCAGAAGTTGCAAATTTATAATTCGGCCAAAAAAGATCAACTTTACGGCCTTACTACACAACTATTTTGGACGGTTAAAATAAATGTACTTATTTCTGTTGCCTACCAATATACAGTGAGGACAAAGGGATTCATTAATTTTCTG
>OV651814.1:91388014-91413012 GCA_927349885.1 Psylliodes chrysocephalus
TTATCTTCTAAATAATATCATTCTAGTTCACCTTCACTTGGTTATCAGAATGCCTACTCTTCCGTTTCATTAAGCCAACAATCAATCACGTTCCAAAATTATCTTGCTAATGATCCTAGACCCCTTAAAAGTAAACAACAACAAAATATAACTGACAATAATACTACAGATTACTATTTTCTATTGCCCAATAAGAATATTTCTCCATGGAGGTAATTTTATAAATTGTATATTATGAACAAACGCAATAAACGCAACTTTTTTTGAAACCTTAATTTTGTGTTATTCCGAAATAAGTACTTGAAAAATACATTTACAGCAATACTACTTACCTCAATGTTATAACAAGCCTTTCTTCTGAGAAAATAGGCTGCTTATGTGGATTACACCAGTTTTTGGTTAATCATTATTTTATTTTCTCTAAAATATAATTAAAAGTCTCTAGAGTCATTCTCATGTATTGAAAAATCGTTCATTATTATCTTTTTTTAAATTTGAAATAGATGATGATATTCTCCATAAATTATTCTTTCGCGATTAAGAGAATGTATACTAACTCTCTTTCTCTTCAGTTTAGTCAAAACAGAATCCAAAGCAATCAGAAGAAGACAATTTGCTAGAAGTTGTAGAAGCAACTGAGAACGATTTTTCTCGCTTTTACAGGTATTCACTCTGTACCATTCTGCCTCGAGACAACGGCGCATATCGGCGCTGATTGCTGGTAAGCGGAAATCTGTTTCTACTGTGTTTGTATCCTTGGAGAAGATACGTTCACATAGAACCGATGTTACCATTAAACATAAACGTTTCTTAACTAGTTCAAATAAACGTGGATATATTTTTGAACTGTCTTTTCACCATATTAATGGTTAAAATATTTATCAAGTTCAATTATACCAGCTGCCAGCGTATTATGTGACGCAGACAATTTTTTTACTTCGAGATCGAAATCACTCCAAATATTAAATGTTTCTTGATGATGATCTTTCGCTTCTGCTGTAGATTTGTCCTTTAATTGCGATGATGTTATTGTTTCTGTATTAAGTTTAACAGCGGTAACTCTTTTTTTTTAACATTTCGTATGCCTTTTTCAATTTATTGTTGTCGAAAAATCCATATTTTTTTAAAGCGAGGATCCAATAGAGTAGATTGAGTTGTAAGATCATTTTCTTCTATAAATTTAAACCTTATCTCAATCTGCTCTTTTAATTTTAAAATCATATTTATTATTTCCTCGGGCGCATTTCTTTCTGGCAAATTTTTAACATACTCGCTTATTTTTTTTCTCATAATTTTAACAAATGGAATAACTTTCGATAATGTAACCATTTTTTCTGAACTAATTTCATTTGTTATATCAAGAAACATTTTTAAAGTTTCTACTGCAAAATTAATAATTTCCCAGTCGTGTTCAGTTAAAACGGTTTCTACTTCATTTTGTAAAAGAGCACATGTACAAATCACAGCCTCTTTAATTTTTAAAATACGTGACAACATTTCATAGGTAGAATTCCACCTAGTTGCCACATCTAGCTTCAATTTAAGTGGCGGTAAATTCATTTGCTCTTGGCATTTTTTTAATTTGGAAAGTCCCTGTGAACTTCGTTTAAAGTATGCCACAATAGATTTGATTTTCTTAACTGTATCGGAAATCTCCTCAGTTCCTTTTTGAACAACAAGATTAATAGGGTAATGACGGGTAAGAGTACGCAATTTTTCTTAAAAGATTTATTTTCGGAAAAACATGAAAACTGAGATCAACTCAAAATTATTGGGATAAACTTAAAGTAGTTACGTATTTGTTTCACAGGAAAAAAAAGTATTGTGCAGAAAAGTATATAAAAAAAAATAAAGTTAAACCCTCTGTAAAAGCGTACTCTTAGCAGAGTTGTCGTTTAAAAGTGTGCATATGGTCTTCTAAGAGTGCGCACCCTATCTCAATCACTAGAATCGTCACAGATGTGACATGTGTACTCTCCCAATCCAAAGTACACCGTGCAGTCCTCATGGAACCAGTTTTTGCATGCCATGCACTGAATCCAATCACTTTCAGGAGGGTCTTCATATATTTCTCGGCAAACTGGGCACGAAATTTGTTTTTGATTTAATGACGAATTCGATTTTATTTTCTTCGACTCCGGACTTTTTAGTTTGTCTATACCGGGTGTTCAACTTAAAGCGTTACAGCTATATACCGCTTTTTATAAAAAAAAAACGTTTCAGACGAAAGTTTTATAGTTTTGCGGGGAAAAACTTTTGGCTAAAATCGTTTTTTATAGCTAACCATAATATGGCCAACTTTTTTTTCGCGCAGCAACATTTTCAAGTAGCTGTTACTCAAAAAGTAAAAGTCCAATAAAAAAAATATTTTCCTCAAAAGTTTCTTATTTTTTTATGTACTTTAAGAATATGTAAAAAAATGGGATTCCCATTAAAAAAACAAAGTCCACCTCGATATGGTCATATTATGGTCAGCTACAAAAAAATGAATTTAGCCAAAATGTTTCCCCCAAAAAACTATAAAACTTTTGTCTGAAACTTTTTTTTCTAAAATGCATATTTTCGGCGGTATTTGACTGTAACACTTTAATTTGAACACCCGGTATAGTTAACAACACTTTAAGTTTCCAAAAAAAAACAAACTTTATTTATTAAAAATATACAAAAAATGGATCTTAATAATTTTAAATAATTATGTAAAACAACAATGTTTATCGTTATACGATTAAAATAAAAATAACGTTGATTCCCACGTTAACATCGTATTTATAACCTCGGGTTCATCGTCGTCAAGGTGC
Source organism: Psylliodes chrysocephalus (assembly GCA_927349885.1). Lineage (NCBI taxonomy): Eukaryota > Metazoa > Arthropoda > Insecta > Coleoptera > Chrysomelidae > Psylliodes > Psylliodes chrysocephalus. Next base: position 91,390,813 of record OV651814.1, read on the forward strand.
AAAGCGCTGACTTTGCTGATGAGGCACTCCGGGCATTGAACGGTGGGTTTCTATCACATTTCTCCTCCCTCCTTTGGTCCTGGCTTCGCCTCGAAGTCTCTACGAGTAGCTCCTGAAGAACCTGGATTTGTGCTGGTTGTAGTTTGGGCCCAAAAAATTTTTTTGATATTCTTTTCTTTTTCTTTACTACGATAGTAAAAAGGATGGCTGAAACAGAAATTATAAGGACAAGGGCGAAAGTGCTGAGTCCTGTTGAAATTTGTGGCATAAGTGCTATTGGCTGTATTGGTTGGAGTTGTCCGTGGCTTTCTGGAATATTCAATTTTTAATTTATGTTCTGGAATTAGCCTAATTGGGATGACGTCTGGAATGGCAATTTCTTGAATAGTTTTATCATAGTGAATTCCTTCTATGCCGATAGGTTCATCTGACAACACGATGCTGCTTTTTCGGATTTGTTGTTGATTTATTATTATTGGGTGGACTATTCCCAATAAAACTACTTTTCGGTTTTCCTGTGAAAAGTTCTCTGTGATCAATGTTTTGGTGCAATTTTGAACATTAGGGATGAGGCATCTGGACTTCACGGGCCTGGCTGGCACATATAGTGTAATCTGCTTGGCCGGTACATGTTTCATACCATTTGTTATTGGCATAACCATTATGTGATATTTATTAGGGATAGGATAAATTCTTAAGGTGGGATAAGCCTTAACGTGGAGGATTGGGATTTTGAGAATTATGAGCATTGTATTGGGTTCATATGGGTGTTCGTCATCGACGAGTAGGGCATTTCTTGAGTAAATTTTTATAAGGTTTTCTTTTACATCCTCGAGTTCTTTAAGAGTAAATAATTCTATATTTGACAAATTTAAATGTGAAAAGGTAATTGTACGAATAAGTTTCATAAGAAATTCGTTAATGTTTTGAAGATTTATTATTTCATTATGTAGGGTAATGTATCCATCAAAATCAGCTGATAATTTATTGATTGCTAGTAAAAGGGCTCTATTATTTTTAGTTACTTGTTCTAAAAGTTTATTGAATCTCGTATCAATAGATTGGTCAAATGAGATTTGATTATTAAATTTTTTTATTATTTCATTTTGTTTAACTTCTATTGCGGTAATGTGAGTCTTTAGTAAATTTAAATCAGAGTCGTCAGGATTTCCGGTTATGTATTTTATAGTCGTGCCAAGAAAATTAAATAGTCCTTTTTTCTGTTTTCGTGTTATTTTATGTAGGTTATCTTTTGCTTTACCATGTATGTGATTATATTGAGTATTTAATAGAGAAAGTGGTCCAGTTTTTAATGAATTTTTGAAATAGTCGTTAAGGCTGATATCTAAAGTTTCTTCTAGTTTTTGTAGGTCAATGTGTAAAATGTGTCTATGATAATGAGAAATCTCTCGGGATTTGCCAATTTCTTCAGATTAATATCCATTATTTCGAATCACTTGAATTTTGACAAGCTGTCCCTGACGTCCCAGGGAGAGGATTGTCCTGTAAAGAAATATCGTCTTGAGAATTTTTATTTTTTATTTTTGAATTCTTTTTGCAAATTTTAAATGAGTACTACTGTCGTTTTGTTTGTTAGTTTAACTAATAATTTTTGTGTTAATTTGTTTTTTAGGATGTATAGTAGAATAAGGGGCTTTTAATGTAGGCCTATGTTTTTTCTTAGTTACATAAAGGGTTTGTGTAAGATCTACTTCAGGTACGGTTTCGGCACTGTTTTGTTTTTCTAATATTTTCTGTCTTTTTTCTTTTTGTTTGTTGTATAAGTCAGTTATGAAAGGACGAAGTTCATCCTTATGTCTTTGATTGTATGTTTCATACAGGGGAAGATCAAAATCAAAATGTATTTCTTCGGCATATGTATAATATTGTAAAAGGAGAGTAATTTGTGGCACTATGAATTGATTGGTTATAGATTAATATTGCATGTGTAAATGTGTTGTCTAAGGGGTCTTGTGGATTTTGATTTCGTAATGTTCTAAGTTTTCCAAGTAGGGTAGAGTGGAATCGTTCTACGGGGGAGTTCGATGATGAATTATTTACTGTGGTGTAATGAATTTCAATTTTATGTAATTTCATAAATTCGATGACTAAAGCAGAATTAAATGCTTTACCGTTGTCGCATACGACTTTTTTGGGATAATTGTGGTGAGAAAAAGAATGTCTTAATTTACTTAATATTGAGATTGAAGTTTTATCAGGAATTTTATAACACTGAGCGTATTTTGATAAAGAATCTACTATTGTTAGGTAGAGATTTTTATTGCACTGAAATATGTCTATGTGTATTAGGTCAAAAGGTTTCTGTCCTAGTAAAGGGCCTAATTGTGGAAGTTTGTAAGGGTGTCTCATATTTGTTTGTTAAACAAATTTCACATTTATTAATGAGATTAGAAATTGTTGTTTGCATAGAGGGCCAGTAAAATTGATGTTTAAATGTTTATAAGTCTCCACTATGCCGTTATGATTTTCATTATGGTACTTTTCTACACATTCTATTTGTTTTTGTTCGTGTTCGATGTCTTGTAACAATGTGTTGCAAAATATAGCTTTAACAGTTGTGTCTAGGTATTCACGAAAATATTTACAAACAAAGGGTCTAAATTCGTGAGGTATTTTTATAGCAAATTTTTGATTTGGCCTTAGTAAACTTTTGAATGCGTCAGTAATTTCCATTATCCAGTCATCGGTAATTGTTACAGTGTGTCTGTGTTTGTTAAATAATTTTTTATGTTATGTCATACTCTTTATATTGAGGGACAAAGATAATTTGATTTGTTGAAAGGTTAATGGGTTCTTCCGAAATCGGAATTCCCGCAATTGGGTTTTCTGCAGCAGTGTGTTGCGTGTTATCAGTACTAGGGGGTTGTCTATCGTTTAATTGTTCAAAAAATTCGTCGAGGTCAAAGTCATTCAAGTCATTAAGATTTGGGGGTTCGGCACACAGAATTGTCGGTGAGTGCATTTATCTGTACTCGAGAAAGGGCGTCGGCTACTTGATTTTCTTTTCCTTTTTTGTATTTTACCTCGAAATTATAATCTTCGAGTTTTAATCTTCAGCGTGCTAATCTGGAAGTAGGATCTTTAATTTTATAAAGCCATACATGGGGATTATGGTGTGATTCAACAGTGAAATGTTAAGCGTATAGATAAGGGCGAAAATGTTTACAAGAATCGATTATTGCTAATAGCTTATTTTCGGTTGTTGAATAATTTTGTTCTGCGGAGTTCAAAGTTCGAGAATAATATGCGATTGGGTGATTATCTTGTGTTAATACTGAGCCAATGGCTATATTAGAAGCATCAGTAGTTAGAACAAAATGTTTAGAGAAATCTGGGTATTGAAGAACAGGGGCGTTGGATAATAGTTGCTTACATTTTTCGAAGCATTCGAGATTTTAGCGGGATTTGGTTTTATACCTTCGAGGGTTACTATATGTCCAAGAAAAGCTACTTCTTTAGTAAGAAATTCGGATTTGTCAGGCTGTACCTTTAAATTCGTTTTTTGAAATGTTTCAAAAATAGTTGCAATATGTACGTGTTCCTGTAGGGATTTTGAAAATATAATTACATCGTCCATATAAACGAAACAAAATTTGTAAAGAAAAGGCCTAAGGACGTTATCCATTAATTTTTCTAAAGTGGCAGGGGCATTTTTAAGCCAAAATGGCATCCTCACAAATTCAAAATGTCTGTGAGGAACTGTAAAAGCTGTTTTATCAATAGAGTTGGGATGTAGTTCCATTTGGTGAAATCCCTGCGCTAAATCAAGAGTTGTAAAATAAGTTGCTTTGCCTAAATTGTCTAAAATTTCATCAATTTTTGGCAGAGGATATTTGTCGTCAATTGTATTGTCATTTAATTTACGATAGTCTATTACCATACGAAATTTTTTCTGGCCGGAAGCGTCGGCTTTTTTTGGTACTATTCAAACAGGGGCTGAATAGGGTGAAATTGAGTGTCTAATTATTTTATTATCTAATAATTTATTAACTTGTCTGGTAATTTCTTCTTGCATTACCTTTGGACACGGGATTTTCATCCCGTGTCCTAATTGAATGCTTCATAGCTGAAGTAAAAGTTAAATCTCATTTTTCGTCATAGAAAATGTCTTTATATTTCTTGCATAATTTTAAAATTTTTTCGTTCTCCAAATTTAAATGTTGAGTAAGAATTATTGAAGGGTCAAAATTTATCGGACCTTCTGAGATTTCATAATTATCCAAATTTTCTACTTGTATTGGTTCTAATTGTTCGGGGCTAGGGAGATAAATGTCGTCTATATAATCAAATATATAATCATAATTTCCAAGTAAAATATCAAAATGTTTACTCCAATCAGCAATTCTAGCATCGATAGTTTCGTATATGTTAAATTCTTTAAATAAAGGGCGTTTTAATATTTGACAAAAATGTTTGAGTAATTTTCATTGACGTTAATGTAAATGGTTTTTTATATTTGTGAGTTGGATCAAAATATGTCGCGGCTTTTGGTGAAATGAACTATCATTCCACCAACCTCCTGAATCAATAAGAACTTTTAATCTTGTTTTAGCCATAATAAAATAGGGTAATTGGGGATAATTATGAATATTATTTAGGTCTATGGGGCGGCGGTTGTCCTGAAAAACCGACCTTATCATAATTTTCTGTATCATTAGATTCAAAATTTTCGGGCATACATTCGGAATTTTCATCCCTGGAAGTATCTATGTTAAAATAATGCGTCCTTCTAATGGATAAACTCATAGGTTGATTTTTTGTAGTAATTGTTTGTACGCCACTCATGGGAGTGGGAAAACTTTGATGATTTTGGGAATTTCTAAATAATCTGTCAAAATTTTGAGGGTTATTTCGGAAAGACGAATTATTGAGAAATGAAGATGAATTATTAAAATTTTGAGTGTTGTTTCTGAAATTAGAATTTTTGCCGAATTGTGGCGAATGATTAAAATTTTGAGAGTTGTTTCTGAAATTAGATTTGTTGCCGAATTGTGGCGAATTATTAAAATTTTGATTATAAGTAAAAGCATGTGGAGGCTTATTTTGTGAAAAGTTTGTGAAATTTGGTTGAAAATTACCCTGCAGGTGTGAAAAATTAGGTTTATTGTATACAGGCTTGTACGAGGTTTATTTAGTGGGATTAATTCTTTGTTTTGGATTTTGTTGACCTTTCAGGAAATTCATGTATTATTGTTGACTCTTATGATTCTCGTAAGTAATGCATTTTTGAAGGCCCTCTTCAAGACTTTCAATTCTAAAATGCGACAAATATTCACAATATGGTTCATTTATACCTGTACAAAAAGTTTTAAGAGCAATGCCTTTAAAATAAGGGTCGAATTTCAGTCCAAACTGTTTTATTAGTAAAATTTAAATAGTCTCTAGGTTCACCCTTGATACGAGAAGCAATATTAGCATTTAAAATAAATTCTTGTGGTTGAGTTAGATTTTGATTAGATAAGAATACAATTAAATTATCGACTGATTTAATAAATGTGGAGAGGTTATCTCCTGTAGAAAATTCAGGTAAAGTAGCACAAAGGCTAGAAATATCGTTATTAGTCATAGGCATTTCTGGGCGAAGAATGTTTCGAAGATTTTCAGAAGGATTCTGAGAAATTTGAGAACTATTCGCTTGATCAGAAATGTCGGTAGTCTCTAATTTGAGACCGACTAATATAACGTGTAAGTTTTCTTCGGAAATATTATCTAAAGTGCTCATAGAAAGCATAATCACTGAAGATGTCCTCTGCATGCTATGTTTAATTATTATAGTAAGATATTTTAGCCAAATAGAAAAAAAGGTTGTAGACTCATTCTTTGGACTAATAGAAGTGGTATCAGCGACAGCGGATTCCATATTTAAAGCCGTAATCAGTCTTATTGAAAAACTTAATATTCCCATAGCAAATATTATTGGATTTTCTTCCGATAATGCGTCTGTTATGATGGGCCATATTAATGGTGTAAAAGCCAAATTTATGGAGATTATCCCAAACATATTTGTTATGCAATGTCTTTCGCACTCCATGCATTTATGTGCTTCAAAGGCCTGTGCAAAATTGCCGAACGAAGTAGAAGATTTTGCACGAAATATTTATAACTACTTTGCCCACAGCGCAAAAAGACAACATGACTTTAAAGAGTTTCAGCAATTTGCTGAAGCAGAACCCCATAAATTACCGAGACCTTGTCAGACAAGATGATTGTCTTTAGAGGCTGTGGTCAATAGAATCTTAGAACAATGAAATGCCCTAATCCTATATTTTCAAAGTGAAGCTTTGCTAGAAAATGTTTATGGAGCACAAGAAATTTTAAATTCTTTGACAAACATAAAATTTAAAATATATTTTCGATTTCTGCAGCAAATTCTTAAAATAGTTTGTAAAATGAATTTGGAATTTCAAAGCAAATCACCCAGAATTCATAAACTAATACATACAATATCAATGTATTTTAGGACCATTTGTAATTTTGTTTTTAAATCCGAAGTGATGACTAAAATTGAAATTGCTAGAATAAATCCTCAAAACCCCGATTATTTTAAGACTCTCGATGATATATATTTCGGTGCAACTTTTGAGATGGAACTCAATAAGAACATCCATAAATTATCAAAACCGAAACTAGAACAAATCAAACTAAATTGCCTTAATTTTTACATAGTTCTATGTACTGAAATTAGAACGAGGGTTGATTTTAAAAATGAAGTTCTGAACGAAATCTCAAAAATTCTTAATGTAGACAGAATATTTAAAGAAAATAAGCCATCCATAACTCCGTTAGTAACAAAATTTCCAAATATCATACCTAACGATTTGATAGAAAACATAAATTTGGAATGGCGGCTGCTCTGTAATTTTAATACCGATCAGGAGTTTGAGAAAATAGAAGATTTACTTCTTTATTTGGAAGGCATCAATGATCCTAAAGGGGATAAAATGTTCGGACCGTTTCAATTTTGCAAAGAACACCGGGCACACCATCTTCCTGTTAGTAAGTCAACGAGGAGAATATATCAAATGGCCAAATGGCATGGAGAGATAAATAATTAGACGATTTTTAAGGCATATAAAGTTATTACTTTCAAAATTTTGTATTTATTTCACATTTAATTTTATGTTGTTTTATAGGTACTCCTTCCATCATTAGCACCATCAATGGGACTTACATAAATATAAAGGCCCCACACATCAATGCAAATAATTATTAATATCATAATAATCGGTGGATCATTTTGCAGAGAATATGTTATTAACGATTAGAATTTATTGATGTATTTGCAGAAGCAGCTGAAAGAGTACACGATACTCGTGTCTTCAGAATAAGCCCAATTTATGAATTATCAAGTGTTGATAAAGCAGATCAATTTATAGAAGAATATTAAAATTTACTGGGAGATAATGCTTATCCTTTATTGCTCCGGCAAATGAAGCCTTTTCGGGGTAATGAACACTTGACTGAGGCAAGGATAATTAATAAGCAAGTATCCTTAAAAGGAAAATAATAATAATAAACGACTTTATTTAAAAATATTTAAGAAATACAATACAAAAAAAAACAAATGCAAGCTGTGGCGAAGGTTAAAGTTTTTAGATATGACACGAATATATCTAATTCCAACAGTTATTATATAGCAGCGTGTGTTCTGAATGATTTCATTATAAAAATACAAGGAATGAAAGCTGCAAAGCTGATGAAAATATGGAAGGAAATGAAAATTTAGAAAACGTAAGAAGAGGAACAGCACCAGGTAGAGTTCCATGTGATTCAAAAACAAATGGCTACACATATAATTTGAACTATATTCGGGAAGAGATGAAAATAGAAATCAAAATTCAACTCTAGGAGTAAATATTGTCCATTCGAGATACATATGTCTGTCTAAGTTTTGACAGATTTTTTACAAGTACTAAACTTATCAATACGCTGTGTTTTGCTGCAACAGGTACATCAATAATCACTAGAAAAATATGCCAAAATTCGTTGTAGACAAAAAAAGAGAACGAGGTGAATCTAAGTTTATGTGCAATCCAGTACGGCACATGTGTAGTTTCATGGAAAGACACTAAAGATGCCACAGTGCTTTCTAATTGACATAGGGATAAAATACCTAAGGTGAAGAGAAAGACCAAAGATGGTACTCGAAGAAAAATTCTTTATCCGAAGATGATTGAGTTTTAAAATAAATATATGGCCTCTACGATATGGACAGAAAGACGAGTAAATGGTGGAAAAGGGTTTTCTATCGGCCATTGATGACAGCTGCTGTAAACTCTTGGATCGTATTTTCGGAACTAAAATAGCGAGAAAATAAAAAAGTTTTTTGGATTATTTAATCCCTCTGGCTGAATCTCTAACAAGTCATCGACAGCTTGCAAAGGTGGTACGCCGAAGACAATATAGGCCATCATCAAGTTCGAGGCTTATGGATATAGGAGATCACTTACCTATTGAAGGGCCCACTAGAAGAAGGTGTCATCGCTGCACTAAGTGGAAGCATTACAAGCCGCACAACAATTTGTGCGGCTTGTAATGTACCATTATGCAAAAGCTGTTTTACTCCCTATCTCACATAGTTTATGATAAAAAAAATCAATAGCGTTTTTTGCCTTTTTAGAATAATAATTACCAATGGGATATCTATGTCACACCGTTCAGACCCATTGGGACAAATATGTCCCGAGCCTCCAAAAGACCCCACTTCAAACAATAAATTAATAATAATTTTTTTAGTTCTTTGTTATCCATTTTACTGGCACATCAAAAAATTAAGTTATTTTAACTAAAGAAACAAATTGGGACTGAAAGGGTTAAACATACTTTGGGACTAGTTATATAAGAAGAAATGCTTATCTTATTAATGTATAAACAATATTAGTTTTAATTATTCTACATATTATTTTTATTCATTTTAGTTTTGATTGTAATAGTAAAAATAAAAGTTATCAATTTTAAAAATTATAATATTTTTTCAATTATTTTTTAGTTAAATAAATTATCTTTTAAAAGGCAGATTTGGATTACTCATGGGTTTGCATTTATTGAAAGGTGTGTAAGTGCAGTTTGTGTGTAATTCACAATATGTATAATAAGTGATAATGTGGATAAAGATCTGGTGGAAATTGAAGATGTACATGGATATGGGCCATAAATGGAATACGAGCAAGTAGGAACGAACCGTTGGAATTAGCTGTTCATATTATTTCCGAATTAGCTTTAGGTAATAAACTGTAATAAAATAAATGTTGATAACTTGTAAAAATATCTGTGACAACCATGGCAAGAGAGCCACGTGATGCTGATTAAGCGCTACTTGACAAAGGAACCTGATTCGATCGATATACTTGACTAATTTGGCAATTGAACTCGATTTGTAGTGAGAAAAGTATAAAATATATTATTGTTAACAATACGAGCATTTTTCGGCCCTTCATAACAGACAGTAGCGTCGGGATAACCTACGTGCGAATGTATATTATACCTAGTTAGTTTATTGTTTTTTGTTATTATTAAAATAATATTCGTTGGAGAATTTATTTCCTTTGTCTTAAGAAACTTTAAAAGTGCGACTTCTTAAAAAAAAGTTTATTTTCATTGTACAAAGTGTATAATAATTTAGTGATATAAGGATTTATTACCTTATGTACATAAGTTAATTTAACTAGTAACTATATTTTATCAAATTTAAGCCGTTCAACATATAATAGCCTAGTTTTGTTAATTAAAGTGTAAATCGGTTCTTTAAAATAAAAATGGGTCGAAAGAAAATATCTAGATCAAGTTCAAGCAGTAGTGACTATGATTATAAAAGGTAAAAGGTGCTCTAAAAATTCAGAGACAAGGTTGAAAAAGAATGATGCAGAGATTCGAAATTCTAGGAATACGATTTCCTCTAAAATATTTGAAACAGATAACTCAAATCTTAAAATTCTCTCAGCAATTGTGAGGGTTTCGCAATGTGATACGTCACCACGGTCTGACACGACTACTACTATTAGCGATAGAGTCGAATGGTTGAAAAACTAATTCACTATCAAACCTATTCACAATCTACAGAGGCATCTAAATAAATGTTTTTTAAGTCAGATTGCATTCCAGAATTATCACCTGGAAATCCAAATTTAAGCGCAGCACAGTAAATTGAGAAAATCCAACAGTTACCATAAATTACTGGAAAGAAGCTAGTACGATTTTCTACATACAGGGTAGATTAAAAGGTCTAGCAAAAAACGATATGACAATTTGAATACCTATTAAGTGACTTAAAGGGAACAGAAAGATCTCATTTTAAAGACATTCTCGAAACATCAAGACTATGCAGGTTTTTTGAAGAAAATGGTACAATATTATTTTAAAAAGATGGAGCTTCTAAATTGCCTGCGAAATTGTTGGAAAAAAGCATCGTTCTGTCTAATTGATGGTATTAGAGGTTCAAGTGTACAAGCGGGTGCTAGGGCTGGTAGATACGATTCTCCAGATGCTCTTTATTCCGAGTACTTGTCGACCTTGAGATCTGTACATACGTACGTCTTTCCGTTCAGTATCTTCAGAATCGAGTGGATGTCTGTCAAAAAGTTATTTTAAATTTCATACAAATGGTAACAGATGATTTAACATAAACTCCCTTTCATAATAATGAGTCTACGTGTTACAATTGCCGAGAAATAGGCCACATTTCTAGTAAATGTTCCAAATGTAAGCGACTCTGACATCTAACACAAGATTGTAGATTAAAATCTATGCCAAATCACATTGTCGATAAAGAACAGAATTAAGGCTATAATGAAAGATATTACTTTGAATGTTTGATCGATGGAAAAAAATTAAAAGCATATGTTGACTTTGGACATGGTGCATAACTAATGTAGCGCTGCCTTGAATTTAAGTTGCAACCAAACTACAACTAACATCTGGTTACGGAGGTCAAATTATATATAGGTCATTCTACAAAAAGGGGACAATTCACTTCGGACATTTTCAAAATATTGCCTGACGCACTTTTAACTTGCGAGCAAGTTAATATATTCTATAGTACCAACAAAGTTGACTATGAGTAGTAGCAGAAATCAAACATTGAGATTTTATGAATTTTGAATAGTTTTTGTTTTTAGTTGACTTCGGAGTTGACTCACTACCTACGGTGTTGACGGTTTAAAAAAAAATTCTTGGTGTTTACCTTTTTAATAATATCTTAATAAATAATACGCAAATATATCTTCAAAGTTTTATTATAATGCGTTATTTAAAATTAAAACATTAATGAGATCAAAAACAGAAACATAAATCATCCGCTTCCCTTAATAACACAAAAAAGTATCTCGGTTTTTAAAGGTGTTTAGAAAACAACGAAAATCAGTTTTATTATTAATCCTAAGGGGACGAAATGAGATCAAACAAATATAAAAAATCAAATGAAAATGACAATCATTTCTAACACAAATTCAGTTTGTATTTCTTCGGCAAAGAACTGAAAATATTATGTCCTCTTTTATCAATTTTTGGATCTGCTAAAAGAGTATCTATGTCGTCTACTTCGACATTAGCTATATCGTCAACGTTGGGAAAAATGAAGTACTCATTCTTTCCTCTTCTTAAAAATTTCACTTCAAAGGTGTTGTCATTACATATTTGAAGAATGTGTCCTATATCATACCTAAACTTCTTTTTTCCTGCGAATTTAACTATGACAAAACTATTGGGAACGGGAGCCTTAATGTTGTATATCATATTATCCAATGCGGAGGAATTTTCTATATCTTCGGAATCAGACGAATAAACCTCGTGATATTGTAAACGAGCTATATATTTTACAAGAAAAGTATAACCCTCGAGGTTGATGCGATTTGTATTAAATAAAAAAAATAAAAAGTATCAGAATAGAAAATTTGGTGACTATAAAAAGTTGCTAGACTATTTTTATCTCAAGCTTGTCGCAAACCTAGTGGTAACTCTGAAAGAGAAAAACATTTTTTTCACCTTCATCCAATTAATCATAATTTGAGTTAACAGAATATTCAGTAAATAAAAAATAGACATAAAGGATACAATCTGCAGTATACGTCAATTTCCCAATATTGAAGTGCTGACATGGATTTGTTTCACAACATTTGAAGCAGGAAAGTCTTCTGAACAGAAGAATGTGTTTTTGACGAATATTCCCTACTATTTGATGGGCCTGTCGGGTACCTTTAAATCGAGGAATATCTTTTTCATTTGATGGTAAATATGTGCTAAATGTTTGGATTGTATCTTGTGGTACGAATAACGCAGTTATATTCTTGACATTTATTTTTATTGTATTAACTAAATCATTAACACTGGCTACGTCAGCTCCATGAGCGACCAGACGATCAGCCATTCGTTTGATACATCCACCAATGACATCTGGTGCACCTTTTCCATGCCCCTTTTCACATAATTCATTTGGAAAATAGCTTTGAAACAACTGAAACATTTTGAAATTTCGATATTGTGTTGATGGCCCATCGCTTATAAAATGCACTTTAGTAGGTTAACACAGGGACTTGATTTCGTCAATAATGGGTTTTAGATGAGCAATAACAGCCACTGGATCCTTTCTTGCTGAATCAGAAAATGTGCAAAATGCTTTTTTTAATAAAGTTTTTCCGTCCATAATATAAACCATTACTGTATGTAATACTACTTGATTTTTTGACCCACCAAAGTGGAAAGCTTGAATTTCCTTTTCATATTTACAAACATAGTTTTCCGAAAAATCTAAATGCAAAATAACTTCATTTTTGCCTAAGTTCTCTTTCAGAGTGTCCATTTCTTTATATTGGTGTTTTTTGTTAGCAATATGTTGCATTAGTATTAAAATTGTTGACTTTAAATCATTAACGAGGTGCTCTTTTGTAGAATTTATTTTATTCTTAAAAGTTTTCTTACATTGTTTTTCCTTACCAGACACAAGAACTATCTCCGTTTTAGTGCACCATTTATGATAAGTTATCATATCTTCATTATTAAATTGATTCAAATTAATGAACTTTTGTTTACATTTAGAACATTTTCTTTCCAAGCAGTCTTCTTTTAAGTCATCATCACAGCAAAGTGATTTGCTTAAGGCGTAAACGGAATTTTCTTGAATGATATCTATTTGTTTTAACTTCTTCACCAGTAGTTCACCGTTTTCACATAGTGTACATAAGCAGGTATCTCTTTTGTTTACATCGGGTTGTCTGATCCAAAAGGGTTTCATTTTGCAGAACAATGCATAACTAATAGGTTTAGAGGTACTTCTAATGAAATCCTTATGCAATAATTTTAGCGGTTTGTTTAGGAGTCGTTTTTGTTTTTGATTTTATTTTTAGTGACAGTGTCTTTCTTTCCTGGACAGACACGACTTGATTCATCTTTTTCTAAAAATTGTTGAACTTCTTTCTCAAGAATTTGTCTCTAACCTTGGCATTAATTCGAAGTTTATGGATTCGTTGGTATTTGTAAGTAAGAAATCCAAACCTACTCTTAAACTTGTATCTTTTTATAATTTCTCCAGTAAGAATACGACCTGCAAGTTTACGCTCTTTACTTTTGAGTCCACTAAAGTTATCAGAAAGCTGAGCCATCAATGTTTCGTGGAACAAAAGCTTTCGCTTAACCTGCTGAGACGGGATTTTTTCTAATAAGTGAAAGTACATTTTGCCTTGGCGAATTTGTTTTCGAGTATTTGTGACGAAGTCGTTGATTTCTTTTTCTCAATTTTTCAATTTCCCTTTTTTGCTTTTTGAGTTTCATTTTTAACTTTTCAATCCTGCGATATGCTTTAGCTCTGTCTTTTCTCACTCTTTTTCGACCTGCAGAAATTTTACTAGTGCCTGGTCTTTCTCTAGCATCAAAACTAACAGGACTAGATGGCGGTGTATTGTCGTTTATATATTGAGTAATTGCGTTTTTCGTTGTTTCATTTTATCTCTATAATTTTTTGAACTGTTTTGCCACATTCTACGTTAGGACTTCTGTTGACGACGACTTAAATGTTTAATTTGTTTAATTTTACCGTCCCTGACGCGTCTAGCCCATCTTTCTTTTTCTTTGGCCCTTTCTTTCTGATAAAGTTCAGGATTCCCTTTTATTTTTTCACGACGCCTTCGTTGGGCTTCTGCCTTTTTCCTTTTCTTTTCTTCCTCTGGATTAACTTTCATACTTCTACAAAAAATAATTCATTACAAGTATTCTTTGTACACAAATATGTCAACACCATATATCATCATCAACTCCGTAGATTTGCAGTGTTACGGTGTTGATGGCTATGGTGAAATAAAAAATAGGTAGTTGGACACACTATGGTGTTGACATTTGATGTTAAAACATTACAAAAAAACTAATAATATTAAATTTTATAGTATTTTTACTTAAGGTAGATATATAACAGTTTTATATGTCTTGATTACACTGGTTATAAAACAAGTAATATTCCATTTTTATTTGAAAAAATCAAGTGGACATGAATTGTCCCCTTTTTGTAGAATGACCCATATGCCGTTGGAGAAACTCAAGTAAATATTCGCATTTTTGAAGCTGAAGGCAAAGTAAATGCAATATAAGTTCCAGATCATGTACAGCAAATACTCATATAAATTGGACAAAGTTTCTTGAACCAGCCACATGTAGTAATGGTAATTTCCGGTGAGAAAGTCCGTTTGTTGGCAGAAAATAATGACTTCACCATGACACTGGGCATACAACCGAAGAAAATTCCATTGTGGGCGAAGAAAGCCACTGTTATACCGCCAAGAATAGTCGCTTTTGTATCAGCGACGAAAGAGTATCTATATGTCTAAGGAGATATGAGACCTGTTCCTGGTAAGATTGTAGAATAAATGGCGAAGATAAAATCATCTTCATAACTAATGTATCTTTACATGAACTCAAGGCGAGTGAAAATCAAATTCTATATATAGGTGTCTTTTGTTTAGAAGATACAAGTATATATTCTCCTATAAATGTATTAAATTGCTAAATACAAAAATACGAGTACTCCACACTATAGACAGGCGATTTAATATAAAACGTAAATTTATCTCCATATCATATTACATTTTTAGTAGGGTTATTAAACGAATTTAGATGTCGTTTCGCTCAAAACACTATTCTGTCGAAGTATTTACCAAATTCACTTAAAAGTTTGAATAAAAATAAAATTTAGTGGGCATGGACTAAAGAACATTCAGAATGTTTTACAAAAGTTGTATAATTCTCCTATCCACTTATAATTTTTTAAAGATATCAAACAAAAGAAGGGAACTACTAGAACAAACGTCTTTATCATCAGTTAGTGACGAGGCGAAGAAACAAAGGCATCATATCATCACTATCTTGATTAGTAGAGACGAAAGGCGGTTCTAATATAGGTAACAAACAATAATGTATATATCGTCCCTATAATGTTAAAATTTTATGATTTTCACCTATGTTCACCGCCCACAATAATAAATTTCAAGATATTGTCAAAAGCCCGAATGGTTCTGCGAGCCTATACAATTTTACTAAAGAAGAGAGAAAAGCAAATGAATTAGAATACAAAAGAAATCTGGAAAAAAAGGAGGCCGTCAGAAAATCTCCTGACTATGAAAAATCTTTAGCAAAGGAAAATTAGGGCATTTTAGCTTTTAATTTTGATCTCCAGGCAGTACTAACTAGACCAAAAAGATCTACGGGCCAAATTTTTTATTTATTAATGAAATTGTACCTTATATAATTTGAAAGAGTAAAACCAAATTTGGTAGATTTTCACTTTTATTTTAAAAATAATTTTTTTTTTTTTTTTTTTTTTTTTTTTTAACCACTAACATGACATATGTTTCGAAGTACAACTTCTTTTTCAAATGTGACTATTTACAATTCGGTATCCAATATATATACGAAATAATTTAACAAAACAAAGTACTTAAGAAAACATCAATAACATTACAAAATAAACTAACTATTTAAAGTAAATAAGGGTACTTAGGTAATTATAATATCAATCAAATAACAATAAGATAGCCCATTACCGGGATTATCTCACAGAAAACTGGGAAAGAGATTTAATAAGGGTGAATTATTAATATCTAATTGATCATTTAGTAAGTTATCTGAATTTTTAAATCTATTTATTTCAAGTGTTTCTAAATGGTTTAATTTAAGGCTCTTATTTTCTACATGTAAAATTTCAAAGTTGTCTGTAAAAGAATGATTTTCAGCTAAAATATGATTTGAGTAAGTAGAATTATTTTTGTTTTTTGTATAGCTATTATAATGTTCGGAATAGCGTTTTTTGAAAGTACGGCCTGTTTTTAAAAAACGCTATTCCGAACATTATAATAGCTATACAAAAAACAAAAATAATTCTACTTACTCAAATCATATTTTAGCTGAAAATCATTCTTTTACAGACAACTTTGAAATTTTACATGTAGAAAATAAGAGCCTTAAATTAAACCATTTAGAAACACTTGAAATAAATAGATTTAAAAATTCAGATAACTTACTAAATGATCAATTAGATATTAATAATTCACCCTTATTAAATCTCTTTCCCAGTTTTCTGTGAGATAATCCCGGTAATGAGCTATCTTATTGTTATTTGATGGTTATTATAATTACCTAAGTACCCTTATTTACTTTAAATAGTTAGTTTATTTTGTAATGTTATTGATGTTTTCTTAAGTACTTTGTTTTGTTAAATTATTTCGTATATATATTGGATACCGAATTGTAAATAGTCACATTTGAAAAAGAAGTTGTACTTCGAAACATATGTCATGTTAGTGGTTTAAAAAAAAAAAAAAATTTATTTTTAAAATAAAAGTGTGAAAATCTACCAAATTTGGTTTTACTCTTTCAAAATTAAATGGATTTTCATCAAGTAAAGGCCGAAACAATAAATAATTATATAATTTGGGAAATTAGGACTTAAAGTGTTATCTTTGGGATGAGACACAAGGTAAAAAAAGGTGCGAATGAGATTGCATCATGCATATACGACCTTATATTATGTCACACAATGAGATCACAACTGTTCGCATGATGTCCGACGGGTGCGGTGGAAAGCAAAAAAACGAATGTTTTGTAAGCAAGTATCTCTAACTTTGCCTCAATCATCCATCTTTAAAATCAATCGACCATCAATTCTTTGAGACTGGACATACTGAAATGGAATGTGACTCTATACAAAGCATACCATAATTTTTATAAACGTTTGAAACCAAGCAAAAATGTTTAGGATAAGTTAATGAGGAAAGCGACACTGATAGTAATACAGCATAAATACTGAGTTAATTCTTATCAGAATTTTTGTGTTCATCCAAATATTAAATTGAAGTTTTCTCAAAACTGTAAATTTGCACATTCGTGATTTTGGCAATAGAGTAACGATATATAAAGGAAATAATATTAGAGGTAAGAGAGCGCTGTTACCAGCCGCAGGCTAAAAAGGTAATACCAACCAATAAGAATTATTAGTGTTTTAAAAATGTTGGACATTTATTTTATAGTTTAGTTTTTGAGTGTTGGAAGTCAATAAGAACGCATTCCAAATGCCTCGATTATTTTCCAAAAATATCTCGTTGCGGTTAACATTTCCAAAATACATTTTTGAGATATTATTTTATAGTTATAATGCTCAGTCATAGGGAATTATTATTAAAATATTAAAAATCTAGAATTTTTTCATAAAGCAATCAAAGACTGTCAGCCAGTTGCAACAACGATTGATAAAATCTCTCGTTAGCTAATGAAGTAATGTTTCCATATAAAATTTGTCAAGATCTGATGATGGGAATTATGAGAAAATAATCACTCTTCGTTTTTGGAGTCGTCAGTTTTTTTTTTAAATTAATTTTATAACTAGTACATTTTTCAATCAATGAATAAAATGTTAAAATTTGGAAATTTCTAAAGTTCAATATCTATTTTTTAGCTAGAAATGGAATGGTGAAATCTCAATGGTATGAGAAATAAATTCACATTTGATCTATTCTTGAAAATCAGATACAGTTCCGTTTTGAATCCCTTTAATTTATATGCTGTGTTTCTTTATTTTTTATTTAAGAACAACTTTCTATTTGTACAATATTGCAATTTCTATATTGTTAAAAAAATTAGATAATTATGATATATGATGATTAGCTTTTATAAGTTGTGTAATTACATTTATTTACTTAAATATATCTGCTTTCACAAATTTGCAATTTACAGATTTGTAAGTCATAAATAAAACACCAAAAACATTTTAAAATTTTATTTTTTAAAATTAAATTAAATTACACAAAATACATAAACATAACAAGAAAATATAATAAATCTACAATAATTAAAAATACATTTTTCCATCATTATTAATTATTCCAGAATATAAAACATTCGGTCCAGGAATTATTTTTTGTTACGACAGGTTTCAAGCTAACTAGTAATTTTGTGTTAAAATTAACAATATGTCTACCGTGTTTGGATATGTTTACTTAGACAGTTCCACAATGAGTACTTCCAATAAGAACAGATTTATTGTCTTGACATTTTACAATAATAATTTCTTTATTTAGATCGCTTTTGCATAATTTTATCAGGTTCCAGTGGGCAACCAGCAATCCTATCTGATCTAAATGTACCCAAGCTGTGAATTCCAAAGTTATTCTAGAGGTACGTGAGCAATGGGAGACTGCTAAAATAATTATCAAAAAATACAACCGTGTTCTCTGGATCGTAAAGAGTTTTACAGAATGCAATAAAAATATCAAGACCGACACCTAGTTCGTTTTCTTCAGTAGTAAGTACATTAGTGCTTCCTGATAGTTGGTCAAAAGTGAAGGCACCCTGATATGCTATGAAGTCACTAATGACACCAAATACACTTGCTTTGACAAACAGCTTGAAACCCCACTTGTGCGGTTTACTTTTTATGTATTGTCTAAGGTTTCCTGTGAAAGTTCCCTTATAACGAACCATAGTTTTTTCTATCGAATATTGGTTGTGAACATTAAATTTTTAACAATTTTTTCGAACTGTGTCAATTAGAGGTCTAACTTTAAAAAATATATTTTTCGTCTCATGAGTTACTTGAGAGTTATTAGCAAAGTATCTTCTACTTTTTGTAAATCGTCGGAGTGGCATTATATTAGCTATTTGATTAAGTCTAGTATTTCTAGACCAATAATCATTTATCGAAGATAATTTTATTATTCGCATAGTTAAAATTATTGATATAAAATTTGTGAAATCTCAGCTGGTAACTTTAATAGAGGAACCCGTCTTTTTGGTACTATAAAGATTTGTTTGCATCACATCACACATGTCTAGAGAGAAAAACTTTGTAAAATATTCCAAAGGTGAACTTTATCTTTCTTAGATTGTGGTATATCAGCAACGTATTTTGAGGGTATATCTTCTTCGGACCAAATATATTTTACTTCAAGCTTCTTACTTTTTTATTTTTTTGCAGTTGGTTCTTTCATAACAATTTCTTCGTTTTGTTTTTCATCAGACTCTTCTATTTCTTGTTCTCATTCTAGCAAATATTAATTCCATGAATCATCTGAAACATTATCGTCATCTTTAAGGTTTTCATGCTCTTCGTCATCAGACAACAACTCTACATCTCCTTTTCTTAAGAGGTGGAAATCTTTCAAAGACTATCTGGGACGTGAACACAGACGTGCAGGATTCTACCGATAAGCGCCGGTACAACTCTTGCGAGCATTGCTTCATTCGTCTCTGTCAGTATTTCTGTCTTGATTGTCTCTTTCCTTTTTCTCTTTATACTTTATAATCTCTATTACTTCTTTTGTTCCTTCGACTCATTTTGTTTTATCGGTCATGAGTTTGGACATAATATTTTCCGGGGTTATTTCAGCTTCTACTGATAATTCTATTATCTGTGTGTATCTTGCCCATCTGTTGTATACAATTACTGTCAGGTGTCTTACCAATTATGTAGGTATAAGCCCTAAAAGAGCCGTGTTCCGTGAAAAATTGGCTCAGATAGTAATTTGTTTCCTTAAATTTGCAGTCTAACCAATTTGGGATATTTGGAATTAACCTCCTCGTCCAAACAGCTTTGTTATTATTGCTGCTCCACCTATTCTGCCAGATATCTATTGATCTAAGTGTTTCGATCTTTTAACTTCCGCATCATTTGTTCGTCTGTCGTATAGCCTTGCTCTTTCATCTACAAGTATATTCAGAGGGATACACCCAGTGATTGCTTCCAGTGGTTCTACTGATACCGTTCTGTACGCGGAGGCTACCCTAAGTAACATTTTTCGTTGTACTCTTAACACCAGATTCTTATGTTTATTTTTCCTTATGGCTATAGCCCATATTGGTGCCGCATACAAAACTGTTGATTGCACCACCCCATACATCAATTGCCTTTTGGTGATGCTTCGTCCTCCCATGTTAGTCAAGATTCTTGATAGAGCTGTCTTCTTGATATGAATATTAAAAATGCCTTTGTCATCAATCCATAGCCACAAATATTTAACTGTCTTAACTGGAGTAATGACACAGTTCTCTTACCTTTGATAATAGCGCTTTCGGTTTTTTCTGGTGCTATTTTAAATTTATGTGTTTTCATCCATTTATGTACGTCCATTAGTGCCCAATTGGCGTTTTGAATTAAGTCCTCTTTTGTATTAGCCTTTATGATCAGGTCAAGGCAACTGTGTTACATCCACTACCTAGGTCTTTTCTGAGGAACCCGTCATACAGGAAATTCCACAGTGTCGGACAAAGGACCGACCCCTTTAGGACTCCCTGGGTCATTTTTATCTTCTGGACATCCACTTGCAGTGTTCTATCTCTCAAGTAGCTTCCAATGATGTTAATTAGATATTGACTTATTTTAGTTTCCTGTAACTTGTTCAATATTAAACTCCAACCAGCCATGTACCGTTGTGCACTATTTTAATAACCTTTTTATAGTCTCCTCCACCGGGGTCTTCATTCTAATGTAGGTCCATTGCTCGATGATCTCGAATTGTCCGTTGATATCTTCTAACTCAGGGTACTTGTCTCTATAGAGTCTTTGAATGCTGGATTTTATCTCCGAATCCTTCGGTTTCACTAGAATCACTTTGTTCTCTATATTTTCCTTTCTTTCAGTGATTGCCTCAGCGACATCATCCTGGCTATCGATTTTTTAAATCACAACGTTTTATCGAGACTGAGTAAATCATATATAATTCACATAGCAGTTCACCGGTTGGGCAGAAATATATAGGAAAGTGCCCCACCCCAATTTAAATAAGAACATTTGTTTTCAGTACGACTCATCTCAATTGCTTGTAAGTATCGAGTTATATCAACGCAATTGTAACTAATTATATGATATCGACGGCGATCGGACAAAAAGACGTAAGCGCCATTTTGTAAAATTTACAGGAACAAGAAAAGATTGTATAACTCTTAAAAGGATTCGATATACAAAAATAAATTGTTAATTGTATAAATTTAAATTTGCAACTCCAAGCAAAAAATAATACTAACTAACCAAACCATTCTAATAAAAAATAAAAATGTTTGTTCTAATAAAAATAGGACACAGCCTTGGTTTAACCTTAAATTAAGACTTACAATTATGTTACAGCCGGTCTATTAGTTTGATCTATTAATATGTAACTGTAATAATCCAAACATGGCGTGACAGAATTCGTCCTCGTAAAAGCCAAACATCGTTTTTGTTTAGAAAATCAATTTTTTTTTCTGTATACTTGTATTACGTATAAATTATTTTGTAAATATTCGCTATAGGATTTGGCCAGCTTTAAAAAATAAAAACCTAATGCGAGCTATCAGATCTCTTCTTCAGCTGATTGTGGAAAATCAATTAGGTTGAATAGATTTGCGTCAATCTGATCAAAGGCGATTCTTCTTCTGTTAAGGTTGTGTTCTTTAACATAATAAAATAAGCTGTTAGGTCTATTAATATTTTTAATATTCGCATTTGCAATGAGATTCGCTTTGCGCGTGAATTATTCATGAAAATTAATTACCATATTTTCATATGTGGAAGTGTCTTGGTAAAATATTATTAGCGTAAAAGTTTGAAGTCGCGCTTGGAGCAACCATTTACAATTTCTACCTAATAAGTATTTGTAACTAAACAAGATTTTTTCGCTTGCATGGTAGTTAATTGACTTTTGCCTCTATGTTTTATAGTCGGTATAAATGCTTTGA